>OMLB01002261.1:33641-50663 GCA_900302555.1 Myripristis jacobus
GAGAGTGAGGGACAGATATGCAAACTATTTTCTTGTTGGTCAAACATAAAGCAACGCACATTCATTAAAAATGTGCGAATTTTTTGTTTTATTTTCGTGCATGAACCTACCTGTCTCGTCCTCGGTCCCTGTCTCTATCCCCGTACGAGGAACTCCCCCTCATTTCGGCTGCAAATCCTAATTTAGCCTTTTTTAAAAAGCCGAAAAAGCGGGCTGGTCTTTGTTGTGTACTGCAGTAAACTGTATCTGCACAGGAGGACTTTGCTGTCTCTTACATAAACTTGACGAGCACTGAGAGGATTTTGTTTAGCAATTCTTTTATGCGTCACGTCGTCGACGGCTTTCGCTCTTCCACCGTCGTCTCGCCTTCTTCTTCGGCGTAACTTCAGCTAGAATGTTGACGTAGCGTAGCCCGGTGCAGCGAAATTTACGCACAAAACTCCGCAAAGCAGCAATGGTGAATTCTGTGTTTATGTGGCTACGTTGGCGCTTTTTGACAGTGGGTGGCGGTGTTTAAGAATCAGCGAGAAGTTATGGCGTTTTTTTCACTGGAAAAGAGCAGAAGAAGACAGCCCACCAGGAAATGCAAGGTTGGTTTACTCGCTGCGAAAAATTGTGTAATGTAAGCTACTAAGTTGCAAAGCTGTCTAGTTACTTGATGGTATGACAGCAGGATAAAAAGATAGGTTCCTAGTTGCCCTAGAGGAAATGCCTTTGTTAATACAAAATAGAGGAATTGAACGTCCGAGCTCGACAGTGGAGTTATTCGACATATATCCACATTTACAGGTTGGTTGTCATGCAGCGAGCTAGCTAACCTTAGCTTGCTAGGTCCTCTCCGGTTTACACTCAAGCAATAACAACAAGAAAGAGAAACGCTAGTAGACCCACAATAACATTTGGTGCTTTTTATGGGACATATATTAGGGCTGCAAGATGTTGACAAAATGGTATATCGATATTTATGCCGAATATCTCGTTAGCGATACGGTATGACAATGGGTTCACACTTTACTGAAATTTTAGGTGTAGCAACAGTGAAATTTAAGCACTCTTCTATACTAAAAACAGCATAATAATACCAACTTGATGTAGAAAATGCAGTTAGCTACTTCACAAAATATTACATAAACACATCAACATAACACATCAATCACTCTCTTATTCTAACCCCAGCTGTAAATTTGATATCCTCCATATTGTTGCCTTGTATCATGCATGGTCATGGACATTATTGATGAAGCTAGGTTTCGACAGAGTCAGAGACAGAGCTCAAAGTCTTTCCCAAAGAGCTTTCATTGAGTAGAATGGGCTTTCCCATTCAAATCAGCAGAGCAGGATGGTCACAGCTGCCATTGCCAAGAGCTGTGGCTGATGTAGCAGGATGACTTTTGTATTCCAGTCGGTGGTCACTATTAGCGTTTGTTCACTACTTTCAGCAAGCAGACACAACACAGCATCTGCCCTGTTCTCGAGGATGTGTGACACGCTTTACTGCCCAATATGTGCATACATGATGTAGTAACTAACCCCACATGCCGTTTTATTTTGAACAAACCAAATGACCACAGCAAACAGCTCCATGACCGATCTACTCTTCTCAAATTGCATTATATTCATGTGCTTAACCTACATTATCCAGAGGGGAAAAAGCAGGGGAAAAAAATGATGTTTTTATTGTGATATGGATCACCTGGGTCTGAAATAAAGGAATAACTAACTAACTAACTAACTAAAAGTTAACTTGCTAAGCAATGCAGTAGTTATATATTTGGTTTGGAGGCATTTTGATTTATGATTTACCACCTCAAAGCTGTGTGTAAGTGCAGATAGACCATCATACTTTTCAGATTTTTTTTTTTTTTTTTTTTTTACAATGAGTTTAGGAATAGGACACATTGTACTGAAGCATGAAAACATTCACCTGTAAAATTTGTGTGATCCATTTACAGCTGAGTGCAAGTTCGCTTTGTTTGTGAAGTAATACATTGTGCTCCCATGTCACAGGAAAACGCAAGAGCGTTTCACGCCAAGCCTCTTGCTGATGTTGACCCAAAGTGCCTCCTGTATGTGCAACAAAGAGAGTTTGCTGCAACCACACCAGCAGACAGTAAGTATAAGCAGATCATGCTAATGTGAGCCATAGAAATATATAGTGCCTCCTTGACAGCGCCATTACATTCTTACAGCTCTCCTAAAGTGTATGCACCAGCATGTTTTGGTTATTTAAAAAAAACAAAAATCAGCCGAAGCTACTTTCCAACACCAGTCCCTTGGCTGTACCTTGTATTTCATGGTATTTTAGATTTTTTGGATAATTCGAGAAACTGGGGACGATGTAAAGTTGATTTAGCTATGTGTTTATGATGCTGGCCCAGTGATCCTGTTTTTTCTGGAATGACCCTGAGCTGAAGTTTTCACATGGCTGAAGTAATGACAGCCACACAGTGCTGCTTGAAACCTACACATCTTGTGGCAAAATAGTTAGGGTTACTCTTGTATTTGTGATATGTTTCTCTCTGTGCAACTGTTGAATGCTGATATGTATAGGGAAATTGGATACAACCAAAAGATTAAATATTTAATCACAAAATCACCACTGGCATGTGTGAAACATTCATAATTAAGTGTGTAACAATATCAGTACATAATCAAAAAATAACTTTCAAAAAAGGGTAATGAGAAATGATGTCCTTCTCTATTTAATGAGCTCATACTGTTAAACAAAATTAGCCTCTGCCTTTCCTGGAATGCCCTGTGATTTACCTTCCTGCCCCACAATGGTAATGAATGCTTTCTTCTCTGCTTTAAACCAGATTATGTTTCTGTCATTGGATCTGATGATGCCACCACCTGCCATTTAGTTGTGCTGAGACACACAGGTACTGTTACTTAACTAGCGTTATGTTCTGTGTTTACCTCTGACTGTATGTAATTACACGTATAGACTGGGGGGTCATTGGGTCTGGGAGTGAATTTGACAATGGGATGTGTTTGTTTTTTTTGTTTTTTTTCATCTCAATCTCTGTCACAAGTTAAATGAAACATTATGCTCATGTACTCCCGGACAGGGGTGTGCGACTCCAGTGAAGTCTGACCTCTGATACCACTGTGTAACTGACTTGTACCAGCAAGGAATGATGCTGTTAATGTTTGGCATGAGCCATGACTTAGGTGTATTATTTCTAAGGAAGTGGAGCTGTTTGCCTTGCACACTGTGATGGTTCCAGCACCTGGAGTGAAGTCCCACTCATTGTGAAAGCTGTCACATCCTTGAGTAACTTCTCAAAGGAGGGCAGGTATGAACCTCACAGATACACACACACACACACATAGCCTATGCACTTTCAGTTTTACTGTGTACTTATTTTAGCTAGATTAGGTAAAGATAAGATGAAATTTGAATGACCCTCATAGCTAAGTTGGAACGCTTTAAGCACCGAAAGATGTTAAAAGAGCATAAAATGAATTTGAAATGTTAAGGCTATGAAATATATGCAGTGTGAAATAAGCAAGAATATATTTTACGATGTTTTAATCATCACTTACTCAGCCTGGATATCCTTCTCCAATTTCATTGTAATTTTTTCCACTTTGCAGACTTGAGCTCCATCTTGTTGGGGGATTTAACGATGAGTCAAAGACATCCCATAAACTCAGCCTTAGCCTTTTGGGTATGGCCATTTTTGAAAAAGATGCGTTTTTTTTTTTTTTTTTTTTTTTTTTTTTTTAAAGTAATACACATGCTGACAGAGTGAGAACTTTGTGGAACATAAAAGCCTCTTTGCATTTTACAGCGGCATTCCATAAACAGAAAGAAGATATTCACCTAGAAACATGCTGCATCACAGGTAAACAGCTCTCACTTTGATTTAATCCTTTTCAGTGTGTTCACTTTCATTCACACTGAGTGTTTGGAAATATCTTACCAGTCCTGGCCTCTTTTGTTGTAGAAATGAATGACATGGTTGCCGATGGAACTCACAGACCTGTGGTGTATGGAATAGGTAGGTGATGAATAAGCAGAGTGAGGCTGTCATGCTGGCTTTGTCAGTGACCTCTAAGCTGTCTGTGTGCACAGGTGTCAATGTGAAAACGGGGGATGTGTTCCCTGCCTCGTTCCCCTTCAAAGGACCCGCAGAGCAGCTGCGTTCAGCGTGGACCTTCACCGGGGGACAGGTAGATATACGTGATACTGCTTCCTGCATGTTTTTGTATATACTAACACCAGTCCTGCAGCAGTGAGAGCTAGAGGTATTACATGAGAGACAGTGGAGCACAGGAGGAAGAGAGAGAGAGAGAGGGAGAGCTACAAGCCAAATAGTGAGCTGTGGCACCAGAATATTATATTTAGTTTCTCTGATTCATGGCATCCACCTTGACTGGATGTGTTAGGAAGCCTGTATCAGATGATCATTCTTTTATAATAAACAAGATATAAACTAGCATATGTAGTTTTTCCCCTAAAATCAATACTGTGATATGTGATAATTGCTTTATTTTTACTACTGAGTATTTTAAGTATTTCTCTGATCTACCAGGGGTCATGATCCCCTCGTTCATGGACACTACTCTGCTCCAAGAGAGAAACAAGACTCATGGCAAAAATTGATACTAAACCAAATGGCTCTCCCCTGCAGATGGCTGACATATATGACTCAAGTCGTGGACTAGTTAAAATCGGCCCCTGCAAGTGGTCTCCGAATCTGGATATTGCCTTCTGGCTGTCACAAAACGATGACACCATTTTAAAGGTAAAGGAAGCAAGAAGTTGATCCATTTCGTGTTTT
The DNA here is from genome assembly GCA_900302555.1 of Myripristis jacobus. Classification (NCBI taxonomy): domain Eukaryota; kingdom Metazoa; phylum Chordata; class Actinopteri; order Holocentriformes; family Holocentridae; genus Myripristis; species Myripristis jacobus. The sequence goes on from OMLB01002261.1 coordinate 38,432, forward strand.
ACATATATCTTATTCGAGTAAGAGCTCCCACCTGATTCTGCTGCTTTTCTCTTTTTCTCGTAGTACCTGTCCACTTCTCCGATGGCTGAGCCTCCACACTTTGTCCAGCACATCAAGTCCACCATCCAGTTCCTCCTGGAGCATCCAAACTCTGACAGCCTGTTTCCCGGGGGGCAGCCCCAGCTCTACCACAGGACTGAGCAGGGGGACTGGGAGAGGGCCACACAGCCCTAGAGCCCCGCTCCCATCCTCCAACTTAACTCTAAGAAGGAACATGATTGTTTTGCCTATCAACTTATTGGATACACTGTGACTCCACCCCTATGTTTTCTTTTTTTCTCATCGTGGCTTAATATGGAGATAATGTGTGCGTGTGTGTGTGCGCGTGTGTGTGTGCTAAATTGCTGAGAATGGCTCACCTGACTCCACTGGCTGGCCCAGTAGAGAGACTAAAGGAAGTACAAGCCATTCTATTAATGTCTGGAGTCGTGTTTCCACTCTTCTGAGGACAAAATCTGCACTTTACTCCTCCCGTTTGATCATGATCACAAGCAAGTTGTAGTTTTGCAATGCAAGTCTTTTGTTTTCCAGTGTCCAGCTAGTGTACAGGTTAACCTGCTGTTAAAGAACAGTGACAGAGGGGAGCCTGCTTCAACAATATGAGTGAATACTGAATTATTTTGAAATGTTCTCAAGAGAGAATGTAATTTGCTAAATTGAAGACTTTTAAAGAGCGAAACGAGGTTCAGATTTCTGAACAAATGCACTTTCCTGATAAGAGTGGAATCCAGAATCATCACATACATGCCGCTGTATACTCTGCTATGAATGCATATGTTGAAGAATCTGCATGTGTATGGTGTGTAATGTATTTGGCAAGGGGTACTGATTCATGTTCAGTTCAGTAGGCTATCATTTTCTCTGTATTTTTTTTTTCCTCCAAACTTTGGAAAAATATCACATTTTAGATATCATAGGGCCACGTCAAATTGAAGGCCTTTCCTTCAGCAGACGTATTAAAGCAGTCTGCTGTAAGGTGCATTCTTCGGCCGAACATATTGATTTTCTGGGAGGGATGTACATTTTGCTGAATAAATGTAAATATGGCCACATCTGATCTGAAATGTTAGTCTTTATGTTACACAGAGCTGCCTGCCGTTTTTATTCAGGACTCAACGACCAGCAAAACCTCAGCTGTTTACACCCTATCTATCTTTTGCAGACGTGTAAGTGTAGACTATAGAATGTGTATTCAAGTTATGTAACTGAGTCCAACCATAAGGTCAGTTGCCTCCTGGATGTCTGGACAGCTCAGCACAAGAGATTGTTTCTCCTGTGTTGCAAGAGTCTGAAGGTGTGATGTTAAGAGCGCATGGCCAGATGATGTTTTTGCACTATTTTTACTAAAACATTGAACATGTTAAAGTATACTGCTGTTAGATCATGGTGAAGTCATGCTGGCCAGTGGGACAGGGAACTATCATGGGTCACAAGAAGTGTGGCAGCCTCTGAAAAGATGTGTGTGTGTGTGTGTGTTGTGACTATCAGTTGACACAACATTCCCGTTTTATCACAGCCGCCCAGACCTTGGAGTGGAGCAGTCCGCATGCCTCTCGGCTCTCCGCGTTGCTCCGCCCCACGCTCTGACTGTACGTAAAGGGGGGCGTACTCATTTTACGCAGAATTCGTCCACTACAATACAGTTTCTCCCATTCGCAGCTCCGTGTCGGGTGTCGGAGCTCATCTCGCAGCAAGTGGCATCACGGAGGTCATCTTGTGTAATGAGCTACTTGACAAATATGCTGTAGCAGTGATAAATCTGATGAGTGTTTAAAATTAATACGAGCAGCTTTGAAATGCATCGCGGGTCCGTCCGGAGATGACGCGCCGGTGTCCGCTCCTCTGCTAGCCGTAGTTTGGATCGTGCGGTGTCCCGGTGACGGTGAGCGAGCGCCGGCCATGAGGAAGGCTTTTTTGCGGCAGGTCCGGCGGTTTCCGTGGGCCACCAATGTGACACTATACGGATGCCTGTTCGCCGGTGGGGATTTCGTTCACCAGTGGTTTTCGCGGAAAGAGGAAATGGACTGGAGGCACACACGTAACGTCGCCGTCGTCGCGTTCAGTTTCCATGGCAACTTCAACTTCTTCTGGATGCGGTTCTTGGAGCGCAGGTTTCCCGGGAACTCCGCCGGGATGGTGCTGCGGAAGCTGCTCCTGGACCAGACCACGGCGGCCCCGCTGGCCACCTCGGTCTTCTACACAGGTCAGACTCGCAGCGAGCACCGGGTCGCGCACGGACCTCACCAGGCAGTTAATGGTTAACTTGAAAACGGATCGCATATCTGTCAATTTGTAAGCCCGGCCGCTAACCCGGTCCGTGTCCTTTGTGTGTCGTAACGACCAGCAGTCATTCTTTAAATAGACAGCCCGTGCTAACAGAGGTCACGTGAAAGACGTGGAGCGACAGATGTGATCTCCATGTGGACTCCTGTATCAGGATGTGCTGGAGGATCAACCTGAACACGTCACCTGTTTCATTTGGGCATTAAAGTCCTATTTATTCTAACAAGTCTTAAGCCCATGTCATAAGTTCACAGCTTAAATATGCATCATAGATGTCATGTATATGTGTTTAATAAAAAAAAAAAAAAAAAAAGTAAAAAACAAAACAAAACAAAAAACAGTAAACTTCAAAATAAACAGTAGAGTATATTGGGCAAGCTGTTTTAGGATAATACTGTTGTTTAAATGATCTCAAATGCCTCAATATGTTCTGTCTTTAAAAGAAAAAAAAAGCATATTGGATATTGACCAACAGTTAGGGGGTGTTAATATCTCTCAATCTGTGATGAGCCAGTATCAGCTGATAATATTAACTGACTCATCTATCTGTTGGGATCTATTTAGGCAAAAAAAAAAAAAAAAAAAAGCAAATAAATAAAAGATATTTGTGTCTTCCATATTGGTAGTCATTTGCCTAATGTTCATCAGCTGGAGGTGTAACGTGTTGTAACTTGAAATGGTGTGGCTGGAGTGAAATCAGATAAAGTCAAATGATTTTTCATATGTCACTCAAACAACGCGGGCATTCATCTCCCTTTTGTTTCAACCAGGCGTTAGCTTCTTGGAGGGCAAGGAGGACATCCTGCAAGACTGGAGAGAGAAATTCCTGAACACATACAGGGTGAGTCGGACGCCAAGCATCTCCTCCCATCACCGTCTGGAACAGTTAGGCCCTAATAACTGCCTGTAAAATAATTACACCTGGTTAACAAACTGGCAAGGCCACATTCCTGCAATTGTCTCTCCAAACAGTTTTGTTTTGTTGCAAATATTTGACCCAACTTGTCCCGTAGAGAGATGGGGGAGGGGTTAGGTTACCATGGAGCCAAGTGTTTCGTACCAACTATGGGTAGCAGGTTACACAGTGAATAGGGCATGGAAATGTTTAATTAATCACCATTTTTAAATTCTTTATTCTATGACCTTCGTGAACACAACAACTTAGTTTATTGTACTGAGTGAAACTTGCTTGGGTGAGAGAGGTGCACGGACTGATAATGCAGGGCTTGTGTGGGCTGGATAAATGACCAGTGCAGGGTCGGGGGGAGGAGGAGGAGGAGGGGCGGCAAAGTCCCTAAAATAGTTGCTAAGGGTTTTCCCTGTTGAGGCATCCGACCTGCTGAAAGGTGTTTTCACACGAACAGAGTATTTCACCTCCGAGGATCAATAGAGTGTCACAAAAAAACTCAATATTCCTGAGCGGTGGAACTAAGTAACTACATAACAAGCCTTTCCTCCGCCTGTGGCTGCTCGTCAAAGTGGGAGAACTGTTGTGACAGTTAATCTGCCACTGCTGAAACTGTCAAGTCTGCAGCCAAACTCCAACATATAGTCTCTCTCACAGGAGGTAGCTGCTGTATTTTGAGGGCAAATAGCTGTCTGTTTATATGTAGTCATAGTTTTATGTTTATGAAACATTATTTCATATTAATTCTGGCTATCAGTAATTTATTGTTGTTTCATTTCTAATAAATAATCAGTCTTTTTCATCAGGTAATCTGATTTGCCAGTGTGTCAGTCTCTAAATCTAAAAGTTGAAGTTTACTTACTGTTTATGTTATTGTTTTTCTTATGTAACACTTTGCAATATGTCTCCATGTTGGCTCCAGATGTTCACTTTGTCTGTTTCTGTTTTTAGACAGGGCTGATGTTCTGGCCATTCATGCAGGTAAACAAGCAAATTAAACGCTCCCGTTTCCTCACAGTTTGTTTGGATGTTTAAAATGTAATTAATTAAAAGAAGCCTGACTCCAGCTTTCTCACAATATGACATGATTTTACACAGTATTAATGTTGGAAGAAGAATCATTATATACACGTAGACAGTGTCTACTGGACACTGTCCCAAACAACATTATGACACAGAGTTTTACTTCATTTAGTTTTGATTAACTCACTGTAAATACTTCATTTATGTGGAAGCAAATAATCATCAACCAGAAATGCACAACCAGGGTCCCTGTCTGTCTCCATCAGTTTGTGAACTTCGCCTTGGTGCCTCTGTATGTGCGGACCACCTTCACCGGCTGCTGTGCCTTCATCTGGGCCACCTTCCTGTGCTTCTCACGTCAGAGTGGCGATGGGACCGCCGCTGCTGCCCTGGCATGGATGTTTCCTCCCAAAGAGCTCACGGTAGATCTCATGGAGGATAAAGCAGAGTCCGCACGGGAGAAAGGACAGTCTAAAGAGAAGGAGCATGCGCCGAAAGATGAGGCGGCAGCATCTAAACAGAAATGAAAGATGCAAAAACCAGTTGTTGTAAGTGGAGGGAGCAAAACCCTAATGGGACAGTCCTGGTCTGGATCAGGATCCAGCTGCTCCAGTGGTCTGCAGCCGCATGTCACTCGATGGTTGAGTGTAGAATCAACACTGCCAGCTGGATTTATTTGTACATGATGAAATATATTGGATGAATTCACAAGGATTCTTATATCTGTAGGAATGTATTTTGGCTCAGCAGAGATTCAGTTCGAATCATGATGCACTATTGCTAATTCAGTTTCAAAACGATTTTTGTTTTTTGGTTGATTTGAGTTTGTAAACTATAATTCAAATCAAAGATTTGATTTAATTAAATGTGCAATAATGCCAGGCTACCCTGAAATGTGAAAAAAATCAGACTGAATTGCTAAAACATTATTTATTCTAAAAAATACATTAAGCGAAAAAATCATAGTATTCTGTCAGATCACAACAATATTAGGCCTTTTTTTTTTAAGAATCCTGAATAATTCAGAGCATATCATATTGATTCAGGCTGAAGGCAGAGGGATTCTATTTATGTGTTTCAGCAGATCAAGATCAATGCAGTTGAATCAGCAGGATTTAAAACTGACGCAATGAATGACTTCCCTCTGTATCTGGGATTTAGCTATTATGATGAGCAGATAAGTGAAATGTAAAATTTTTAGCAGTGACCTGTCATTGTTCCAAACAGCCCGGTTCACATCTAAATGAGAAGATTTGAAAGAGGTGATGTGTGAGGAAGAGGAAAGAAGTTATTTCCACCGTGTGGAGTGGCAGCTAACTTTCTAGTTTAGACTTCCAGCTTAATAAAACACTCAGAAGCTATTTGTGAGTAAAGAGTGCTCTGCAAAAGGGTAGCTGATCTCTGAATGTAGGAAGAAAAACAAACTGTAGGGATGTTCTTGTTTGGTGCCAGTGTACTTTCTGGCACTGCAGGTACTTATTACAAATGCACAGGTTTGGGATCAGTATGACAATGGTGATCACGTTGGGCAAGGAAACTGCCAGCACTTGGAGCTCTGAGCAAAGCGAACAAGAAGGACAACATGACTTCCCTTCCTTGTACAGTTTGTTAAAACTCAGTATACAGTTATTTATATTTTAACTCATCTCATGCTTCATATCTCAATAATGTAATGCTGAAGATTACTTTGAGTGCATTTAATCATGACTCATTTGTGCCAGTCATTTACTTGAACAAGGAAATACTGCCTCTAGTGTCTTTTGCGCTAATACAGTACTGTGGAATTCTCTCTCTCTCTCTCTCTCTCTCTCTCTCTCTCTCTCTCTCTCTCAGATTCTGCCATTTCACAGATTTTCATGTCACATCAGAATTTGTGCCATCTTTTTTAACCTCTAGAATATGTTTCTTTCTTTTCAGTTTCCCAAGATCCAGGCTGTAAATTGAAATATATGTGCTAATGGTACTTACAGCAGTTTTTGAAACTGAGCTGCGTGTTATTCCTAATATAGAGTTTGTGAACATGAGCAGCGCCCTCCCAGAGCTAGAATCATGCCTCCTCTGTGCGTGTGATCACAGATGAAGGGTTCGAGCATACTCCCCTTTCTGATTGCTGGTTGACGGGAGACACCAGTGTTTGTTAATCTGGGCTGAACGCTCCTCGTGCAGTAGAAATAACGATGCTGACAGCTCGGTGCTATTCCCATCCTACCCTGAAGTTTGTGTCACAGTGAGATGTGACCGTCAACCTTTCGATGGTTTCTGCTCATGCCCTTTTTGAGCGTGGCTTAATCCAGAATGCAGTTTGAGATCATGCATTGAAAAGTATGCTATAGATAAGTTAAATGGCTAAATTTTGCTTGCTTGGTTTGTCTCATTGTATCAAATGGATCCTGTGAATACGGTTACATTTTCTAATGGTACTCTAGTATTTTAGACATATCTCATCACTACAGCTTCTCTCTCCTTTAGCAGACATTTTTGTAATTGTAATCTTTAGATAATTTAGTATAATAACATATTAAGGATAATATCAATACAGTAATAGTGGTTCTGTTTTCTACCCAATCTGTTCTCTAATTTACTGCATGTTGGAATAAGTGTGTATATACTGAAAGCTTCAGAATAGACGGTGTTGTCACATATGATGATGAACTTCACTGGAAGTAAAAGGTCAAATCAATGAATGTTCCTTTAGGTTCATATCTGAACACAACCAGCATCCAGGGATTAGTGTCTTACTTGCATACCATCTGAGATTTGTCTTGGTACTATTTTAACTGGTTTTTGATATTGCAAAGACCACTAACATGTCCTGCAGTGTTTGTTGCCACGTGTGGAAAAATTATATGATCATATTTTTGCACTGGCTATTCTAACCACCTATTTATTGTTGAATAAATTGAAAATAATGTATTGCTTCAGAGTGATTTGTTCACTTTTTTGTCTTTCTCAGACAATGGCTCACTTTCTATTCAATTAATAATCTATTCTGGCGTAATTACCCTTACACCGTGAAAGCATACAGTTCTAACAGCATCTTTAATGGTGTTAGTGAGATAAAAATAACTGTGGTATTACTCACAATGTAAATGCAGCTCTGTCTCGGTCTCTTGGGAGGAAAGTGAGCACAGCTTGTACTACCTGAGCAGAAAAGGCCTGCCTGGTGCTGGCTTGTTTCTGTAGGCTGCTGTGGCTTCAAGGCAGTGTTTTCCCTGCAGGTCACACACCATGGCATCTCTTTAATGCACGTCTATATTTTAGAAATGAAGCTTGAGAAACATATCAGCTGTTCCAGCAGGTTTCATCTCTGTCAGTGTGGAACAGCTCGTCCAGAGTGGAATCACATGCCACTCAGCCTGACAGTTTATTTTACCTTGACACGTAACAGCCAGCCACACACTTCAGAGGCACTGTTTAAGCAGTCATATAGCCATCCTGCTGCATTTTAACTTATTTTAATAAAATAACTCTCTTTTATATTTTAACTACTTGGAGTGTATTCAGGTTTAGAATGTAAATTATTTTTTGAAATCACAGCTCATGGCCACTGTGAGCCTATTGTTTCATCTGACGCCGTCTCGGTGCCAGTGGGTGTCTCCACTCCTCTCCATCCTCTGCACGCACTGCGCATGCTCCGCGCATCCCTTCTCTCCTCCGCACGTCGAGGGATTTCAAAGCTTGAATAAAGATGCTCAACGTCTCGGGTCGCTGGAGCCTTGTCACCGGGCCAAACTGAACCAACCTGGAGGGAGGTAGGTATCGGGGAACTTGCACACGTTCACACGTCGCCCAATTCCCGCTCGCATCGTCGTCTGGTCCGATTTGACTCCGGCGATGGAACTGAAGAAATCAATTTCGGACACGGAGCGCGCACTGAGGAGCTACGGCGCCGTGTCAGAAACGGCATGGACCACAGACAAAGGTGAGCGTCATGCATGGCAGGGCACGGTGGATGTCTGATTGTCTGTTGTCTTACCAAGAAGCGCCTCATTCTGAAACCCCACGCGGATCACTTTGCTTTCAAATGGATCATGCATGTTTCAGAAAGCGGCAAAAACCGGATACAGGCTATCAGTGTTAATGGCTCAGAGCTGATCATGTTGTTATTCCCCAGTCCCCACCATGAAAACTAATATCCATCCTCACTCATTAAAGTAGCTTATAACAGTCTCGGTATCACAGCTGGAGCCCGGGCTGCGCAGGGAGGCATGGATATCTGTGGTATTGTGTGGTTTGTGCATTGATCTCAGCGGAGGAGAAGCGCCCTGGCTGCAGCCCAGCCTGAACGGGCTGAATACAGCGGGGCTGATGCCTTTTCAAACTTGTGTGTGTGCTCGTTTGATCCGGTGAGTTAGATATATGTGTGATGCAGAAGGAGCAGGAGAGGTCTACCTGCCGGGGTTTGAGTCAATACCCCCTCCCAACTGAGCTGAGCAAAACAAACTGCAGGGCTCCACTCCAATCAACACCCTGCATTTGCACAATTAGACGCTAATCAGGGTGGAGTGTTTGTGTAGTAAAATGGAGAAAAGGCTAGAGATTCATCAATAAGACAATTTGATGGAAGGTTGTAATGGGATTTTCAAGGAAGATTCCTCACTTTTGGTGATTGAATTGGAGGATCACTTTAAACTGTACCTATCTGAAGCACGGTGAGTCATAAATGAGAGTGTCTCGGTTGAAGAGAGGTGATAAAAACCTGTATTGATAAAAACAACAGTGAGGAATATTTTGGGAATACAGTATCAGTGGATTCCAGTGATGTTAATTCAGACTGGAGCAGGGTGGGGAGAAATTCAGAGATTAATTCAACTCCAAGAAAGAAAAAAGAAAAAAAAAAGCCCTGGTTATTTTTAGACACAAGCCCAGACTCACCCTCTCTCTCTCTCTCTCTCTCTCTCTCTCTCTCTCTCCAGCTCTCTAATAAACACTTATGCACTCTGTCCCCTTTTTCCTCCAGTGAAGAGCCTGCCAGTGCAAACACACAGAGACCATCCTCCAAAATTCGTTTCCTCCTCTTTCTAATACAAAGAGGAACAGTGAATTGGTGTTTACCTTGCGGTTTTATTTTCTGTGTTCACCATCTGCTGCGGGGATGCAGTCCACAAGCGGTACCAGCTGTATCTATGCACGACTGTAGGATGTATCAGGGAATTGGATGTGATACATGCTGTCATTTCCCTGCAGCCAATACACCATGCATAATGTCAACTCCCAGTTTGTTTGTTTGCGAGATTGATAATCCTTACGAAAACTGACGAGGAGGTCGGCTTTAATGCAGCTGGGGTAATTCAGTTTGATTAATCGATGTGGGTGTGCGGTTTATACGGAAAAAACACACAGATGAGGAGCAACTTCACATCAGTGAACCTGTCCCAAGTGAACGGGAAGCTTTTAATCAGGATATATGTTTATCCGCCCTCATGCCATACAAACTTGCTGATGCTGATTGTCTGTGTTTAAGTGTGTGTGTGTTTTCTGGAGTGTGTACGTGTGCCCGGCTGCAGAGCAAGTTCAAATAGTTTCATCAGATGAGTGTAGCAGCTCTGTGTAGATGATATTGAGCTGGCCTGCTGCCACTTTAATGGGCCGGTCAGGATTTAACTGCAGCTCTGTCTTATTGATGGTCAGCACGTGGCCGTGTGTGAGAGAGAAATATGTGTACAGAAAGAGCAGGAGGCAAGGGGGGAAAAAAACACATTCATCACAGTGTGTTATTAACCTCGGCTCCTGCTGTTTCCCGTATCACGCTGCAGCTGCAAAACACAACTTTTATTTTCCTTCAGTATGTGCTGTCAACAGACAGTCTGGATGATGATTCAGTATCAGAGAGGCACAAACAAGCTGGGCGCTCCTGTAGAGGCTTCAGTGTGCCATGGTGAGTCAGCTCCATTCTCAGCAAGCATCCATGAAAGTAGCACAAACGCAGACTGCAGTTTCCTGCCGCTGGAGAAGGACAAAGGCCTGATTCAGTGTTTTAATGAGTTACGAGATGTTATTTCAGGCACTGTCGAAAAATATGATGTGCACCTTGCCCGTTCGGGGGGAGAAAATAGTTCTTTCACATCGGTGTAAAACAACCTGTCACTTCACCTCTCAGTTATCAGCAGAAACCTTTTATCTCCACAATGTCAGCTTTTTAGGAACTGGGAAAAAAAGAACCTGATCTCCCATATAAAGACATTTTTAATGCATTTGAAATGATTTGGTTGGCTCCCAGGTTTATGAAACCCGCTCCACACGTGATGGATATTCTCAGCAGTCAATTACAGTGAAAAAAACCCAAACATTTAATATTGTATACAAGGCATTGACACTTGGTATCTATGCCAGCTGGGGGGTCATATTTGCTCCTCATGTCTCCCTGTAGCACACTCCCCTGGAATATAAAATATTTATACCCTGCACAGAGCGGTAGGTGGTTTGTAGGAGGTTTTGAGGTTTGACTCTTAGCGTCTCTTTAAATGGATATGTATCACAAAGCTACGATATTGCTGAACATACCATGTGGTGCTTTTTGTTATCTTTTGGCATTTAGTGACTTTTTGTTTGACAGAGCACGGAGAAGAAAGACAAGAAAGCCTGGACTATAACAAATGTCCCAGGGCAGGGTTTTAGCTGACCCACCAGAACATCCCAGTGCAAAATAATGATCTTAGGCTTCGCTGCGGTCTCATGTATATATTTGATCAGCATTCATGATGGCGTAAACATGCTCTGAGGCAGTGGGGTGTGCAGGGTTGGGTGTTTTGCGGTGGTCAGTGTATTGATCAGCACGAGTAGCATTTGGTCAGTGTTAGTGTTTACTGACCGCAGGGTGTCCCATCTCTGCCTGCTATTGGCTGAGGAGGGTGGTGAGGTCACTGGCCTCTGTTCAAGGAGGATTAGCCCAATCAGCTGGAAGTGACAGCGGGTCATTGATCTGTGTCAGCATCAAGTATCTCTTCTCGTCAACATCATCAGACTCTTCTCGCTACAGTCACAAGCCTGTACCTACGAAAAGCTCCGTGTGTGTGTGTGACTCAGTGGTGGTATGGTTTTAGTTAGTATTTGTGCATTAATAATGGTTATGTTTACCATTCTGAGACACAAAAATGAACACAGGTTTGTTTTCGTAGTGTTGCCATGTCTTGGAATCTCTCTATCTATGCATGTCGCTCTGCTCACACACATTTGGTGCTTCTTGGCTGTCTTCTCAGGCGGAGGTAAGGTGATAAACATGTTTGCCAGCAACCAGACTGTAAATTAAACTGAAAAATGAGAGTAATCCTCTTAGAAGCACCTTTGGATGTAATTGTCGCATATAATCAAGCGGGAATGAATTTGAGTTACCATCTCAAATTAGGTGTGGGAGCCTTGCCCCTGGACTTACTGGAGTGTTTATAATTTGGTTATTGTGTGGACTGCAGTGGGTGTATCTCTGTATTTATACGGACAAATACGTCTCAAGCTCCCGACTTGTATCAGAGAGGAAGAGAATGAAATAATAAGCAGGAGTGCAGTAGTGCTGTCCTGGTGAAAGACCGGCTTTGGTTTGCTCTGTGCTGCTTTGCTTGGGCTTCAAATGAGGAATGCTGATCTTCGGAAACATTTGTAGTATCTGGCACAATGAGGGATCAACAAGCGAGGGTCTTCAACTTTAAAAATCGTAGTATTGGGGGAAAAATCACTAGAGATTTCTTTCTCTTCCCCTCCTTCTTTGCCCCCCTCTGCTCTTTTGAATCGTCTCTCTCCTATCCTTCTTCTCTTGTTCCTGTCATTCACACCTCTTACATCATCCCGTCCTCAGGTCACTCCGACGTGTCCATGGCAGAGAGCACCATGTCTCCAGATGAGATCGAGGTGGAGATGGCTCGCATCCAGCGCCTGCGAGAGGTCCTGGTGCGTCGGGAGTCCGAGCTACGTTTCATGTGAGTTACATCGACTTGTCTTTTTTTTTTTTTTTGTCAGCCTTTAAAA
>OMLB01002272.1:0-11177 GCA_900302555.1 Myripristis jacobus
ATTTAGGGTTAGAGTAATCCTAAAACAGAGATTGGTCTGTTCTGGTCACAAAAAAATATTTTGTGGAGTATCTGCATTTTCTGTGTCTATTTGGTATTATTTTACTGTTTTTTGAAGAATGCTCAAATTTCACTGTTGCTACACATAAGATTTAAAGTAAGTGTGAACCCAAAGTCATATGTTATTGCTATCAAGATATTTGGTATAAATATCAAGGTGGTAAATTTTGCCCATTTCGTGCAGCCCTACTACACCCCTCATCTTGACTGTCATTAGGTAGCTAGTCTATTATTGTTGGATTACACCAGCTGCAGCTGTTCCAGGGACAACCACATCATCATCATCAATGTTATCATCACCACCACTGTGTAGACCCAAGTGGCTTGCTGCAATGACACTGACAGTGTGTACAACCAACCACTGCTTCCACATTACATCACACTCAAAGCAGGCCATAGGAGTGCACTCATCATTACATCACCAACAACAAACACGCCTCATCTCCACAACAACATCAACAGACGCTAAATATCTTTACCTCTGTGATAAAACTCAAAGAGGCAATGCTGGGGAGCGCGGTGGTAACTTGCCAAAGAGATCAGCATAAAGTAATGAACAAGGATTACCTTTATTAGTCAAGTTGCCATGCGTGCAATAATTCATGTCAGCAGTTTCACCTCTAAGACACGGGACGTCAACATCATGACACAACTCATGACAAGCCATTTCTCACACGTCCAAGGTTAAAGATTGCACTTTTCCCACGAGCAATTCATTCATCATTTCTCCAGAGTAATTCATATCCCAGCGGCCAGGTTAGCACTGACTGACTCTTTAAATCGAGTGACTGCTGGAATTTGAGGTGCACACATCTCCATCCGAGCAGAAAAGAAACAGTGGCGATGCTAGCTTGGGATGCTAATAACTAAGTTAGCCAGGTCAGCTAACGCTACATGGCCTTGTCTGGAAATCTGCGCACTTCAATAACACAAGCAAAGAGACTGACAGCCACAATGCAGCACGCCTCACGGTGTCCATGAGCTGCCCGTGGACGAGGCAGGCTTTTGTCGCCGGACTTGACGCTGTTTACCTTTCTCACGCCTTTGTAGATATAAAAGTACAGTTCCCGGCCCACATTGAAACAGATTCTGTCGCCGTTACCGGACTGGTCGTTCACGTTGACGAAGGAGACTTTCACGGGGTTGGAGCCCTGCGAGTTAAAAGGCACCCTGTTTGGGCGGCTGTATTCGGAGTGAGTGAGGAGTTTATAGACGCCTTCTCGTGTAGTGAATTGAGTTTTAATTTCGTTCATCTCCTTCCCTCCTCCCTCCGCCGCCATCTTGGAAATTGGCGTTCATCCTGTCCAAGCCCCGGATGTTACCGACAGCGCATGCGTTTCTCCGCCGGGGTCCAGCAGCCATGCGTTCAGATGAGATGCATCCAGCACCCATGGGTGCACCCCTCCAGCCATGTGAGAGACAGCCAGGGAGTTATGTTATATTAGACAACAAGCATTAACGCTGTGGACTATCGGTGTTAACAGCTGCCATTTCTCCTGAAAAAGAGCTAGACTGCATCAAAACTGTCAAAGCAGAAGAAAACAGATACCATGAACTTGGATAAGATCCCTATAAACTAATCTTTGAATAGACACACTATAGGTGAAAGGCATAAGTGCAGGCAGTTCTGATATGTTCTTTATATTTACTGAACTTTACCTTTCTCTTTCCCCTGGAGAATCACAAATCTATCAAAGTTACAGCTAGGTGAGATTTTTTTACACAGCACAGGTAACAGTTACCTGGTACCTCCTGGATCACTCCATTCATCAACCTCCATTCATCATGAAGCTGAAAATGGAATTGCCATTCTGTCTACATTTCAGATAAACACAATCTGCCTATCCTTTATAAAAATTAAAATGAATAGTCAAATATAGTCAAACATTTCCCGAATACAGTGTTTTTACCCATGACAGTTAGTTAATAGACAGTTTCACAGGCATTATACAGAAGATGGCACAAAAAGTAGGGGAGAGGTGGTGATGATTTTGATCGCTCCAATCCGGAAAAGCATGTTCCTGATCATTCATATAGTGCCTCTTTTCTCCAGGCAGCACTGAAAATTTCCAGGGACATCTCAGGACATGGACGCCTTGTCCATATTCATAAAGTCCAACATATAACAGGTCTGGCCACACTAGCCTTTAATTTCTTAGAACGTCTTATCCTCAAATATGGTATGAATACATCCCCTGATTTAGATGGGTATTAATACTGACACCCAAATAGTGAATGCCAGCCTTAGAGGATATCATCTCACAATGTTGCAACAGTTCTCCACTATTCTAGGGTTACAGGGAGACAGTCAGCTTCTAGTAATGTCTGCTATCAAATGGGAACATTTGGATTATGTAACTGAGGTGGAGCAAGTGCAAAACACTGCCATCCTCTGGTCAGCTAAATGCATTCCCACCAGACCAGGGAATTCTTGTCTTTCTAGTGTGTTCTATCTCACATATAGTATTTACTGTGTAATCAGTGTTTGCTTTTAAAAAATCCCTTTATGTAGGCCTCTTTAGCATTTATTGTAAGTTATGTAATGAATGAGGGGTAGATCTGTCCTTGTACTCACACATATAGTCTGTAATTTTTCCTGATACCAGCATCTCAGCACAGTTCTCGTTTCTGGAACCCGTGTTTTAACCATATCTTAGCCATAACAATGTTTAAACATGTTTAAGGATAATGATCTTGAGTGATCAGTTATTGAAAGTCTTGATAGACACGGAGAAACCCAAGGGCGCAATTTTCCAGTGTAAGCATGTACCACCAATGAGAGCATCTTCATTTTGACATGTGCTGCAGTGGTTTGTTCAGCTGTGACAGACCTGGGAAACTTGCAAGTTTCACCCTAATCTTGCAGGCCAAAAAAAGAAAAAGAAAGAAAAAAAAAGACACAGGCCTGCTGTCTCTGGGATGCCTCATGGCTTGTGTCTGTCAAGTGGTGCCATGACAGCACATGATAGCAAAGGCAATGCACAGCTGTGACGCTGGTGGGGGGGCTGGTGACCAGACCTGCTGCTATCAGGAAAGCCCTCGCTCTGAGTGACAGGCACCCCTTGTGACTCTGCAGCCCTATAAGGGCACATGAACTCTGGGCTCTGGACTCTGCCGCCACCCCCTACCCAATCTATCCCCTCCACCACCACTACCTCTTACACCAACACTGTAGTACTGGTGTATGGGGGGGTGACGAATCTTCTGGAAGCTTCTGAATGGGAGCTTCGAGAAACCGCCCCTTGAGTATAAAAAGACTGAGGCGTTCCACCAGGTCAGCACAGAGTGAAAAGTCACTCACTTTAACACACATCAAGACTTACTGCCTACAGGAGCAGCAGGGTAGCACAGATCTGGAAATCTGCAAGAAGACCAGACAAGCAGCAGTGATTCATTCGACACCTACCTTCAAGAAATAACTGACAACAGGGATTTTATTCAAGGTAAGACTGGACACCCCAAATGAAGAAAAGCATTGTGTCTGTCTCTGGAGGAAAGTAGCCTAATTACAAAGACAATGAGGAAAAGATTATTGGTTTGTAAAATGCTGACAGAGGAAGCATTAAGCTTATATTCAGCTTAAACAATACACAGTGAAAGAACAAAAATAATTTAAACCCAAATTACCTCTCACCAAAATTTTGTCAGCGTCAAATCTATGTGCGGGCACAGCATGCAAGGAGCACATGGCAAAGAGGGTGACCCTGAATGTGAGAGTAATGGCGGATGAGCAGAAAGACCGGTTGACACTAAGAGCAGCTACAGCTGAGTCATATTGTGGAATAGAAAATTATAAAACAGGATGGGTCCATTCCTAAAACTGTAATGTTTGAATTTAGCAATGAAAATGGAAAAAACTTTTAATAGGGAGTTTGCTTAATGGAGGCTTTGTGAAAATGTTACCACCACAAAGGAAATATATATATATTTTGTTCAAAAACAGACTGTTAGATTATTACAACATTACATTTTGATAGATTAATACAAACACTAGATTAAGTATTCTCTGCTATCTTTGTTGCCTGCAGTTTCTTCCCTTCAAAGAAAGGTGTTAGATGACACACGTCGCAGCTGTTGGCTGTGGGGTGGGAACACCATCCGAAACTCCACCCTTTTTTCAAATGGCAAATTGCTGATTGACAGATGCAACATGTGCAACAGGAGCCGGTGGTGTAGCATCAGCAGTAGCAGCTGCCACCTCTCCTGCTTCTGCCTCTACTAGCCACGTGGCTGAGGCAATTTCAATGATAGTAGCGGAGAAGAACATAAATTAAACTTTTATAAGCAAAAAGTTACACTTAATTTCTTTGAGACAGATATAAGAGAACCACTGTTTCAACAGCTTCCTGAAAAACAGGCACATTTATCAGGATTAAAATTGGTATCCTCTCATAACTACTGTTTGCTTTCCTTTATTCAGATGCCAGAGAAAGCTGGACACGCAATGGAGGAGGAAGTGGAGACCTTTGCTTTCCAGGCTGAAATTGCTCAGCTGATGTCCCTGATCATCAACACCTTCTACTCAAACAAAGAGATCTTCCTTAGGGAGCTCATCTCCAACTCTTCAGATGTAAGTCAAATACCTACTTTCTTACAATAATAAATTGTTTTTCCAAATGCAAACTGCCATAGTATGTAATACACAATAAATGGATCACACACAGGAATGACCCATAATTTGCGCTTACTCTGTTGTGTGCCAAACATCACTGGTTAACTTCTCTATCTCATTCCTGCAGGCTTTGGACAAAATCAGATATGAAAGTTTAACAGACCCCAGCAGACTTGAGTCCTGCAAAGAGCTGAAGATTGAAATCAGGCCTGATCTGCATGCTCGCACCTTGACCCTGATTGACACAGGCATTGGCATGACCAAAGCTGACTTGATCAACAACCTGGGAACCATTGCCAAGTCTGGCACCAAGGCTTTCATGGAGGCCCTGCAGGCTGGAGCTGACATCTCCATGATCGGTCAGTTTGGTGTGGGTTTCTACTCCGCCTACCTGGTAGCAGAGAAAGTCACAGTCATCACCAAGCACAATGATGACGAACAGTATGTGTGGGAGTCTGCAGCTGGAGGTTCATTCACAGTCAGACCTGACACAGGTAAGGATTTTTTTTACAACTGTGCCACTCTTATAAATAATTTATATGGGGACCATGGTTTGAAACATTACCTGACTTTGCTCTCATCCTCAATTTTAACACTAATTTTAGGTGAGTCGATCGGCCGTGGAACCAAAGTGATCCTACACCTCAAAGAAGACCAGTCAGAGTACTGCGAGGAGAAGCGCATCAAAGAAGTTGTGAAGAAGCATTCACAGTTCATTGGCTACCCCATCACACTTTATGTAAGTTACTGTAGAGGACTGACATCTATAGTAATAAATGATAGAATAAAGCTTAAAAGAACGTCTTAAAGATACTGACTTGTAATAAAAAAGAAAAAATCCTAAACTACTGTTCTTGTTATGTATTCAAGGTGGAGAAGTCTAGGGAAAAGGAAGTGGACCTTGATGAGGGAGAAAAGGAGGAGGAGGTTGAGAAGGATGCCGCTGAAGACAAGGACAAACCTAAGATTGAAGATGTTGGCTCTGATGAGGATGAGGACACAAAGGAGGGCAAGAACAAGAGGAAGAAGAAGGTCAAGGAGAAGTACATTGATGCTCAGGAGCTGAACAAGACTAAGCCCATCTGGACCCGTAACCCTGACGACATCACCAATGAAGAGTATGGAGAGTTTTACAAGAGTCTCACCAACGACTGGGAGGACCATCTGGCTGTCAAGGTAAATCTACTGATGTGAAACAAAGCAATAAGCACAAACCACCTTCCTAAAATCTCTCCTAGTATCACGTCAGGTAGTGTTCTTGTTCATTCTTCCTCATACTCATACTTCTTTCTGGTCTCGGCAGCACTTCTCAGTTGAGGGCCAGCTGGAGTTCCGCGCCTTGCTCTTTGTGCCCAGGAGGGCCTCATTTGACCTCTTTGAAAACAAGAAAAGGAGAAACAACATCAAGCTGTATGTGCGCAGGGTTTTCATCATGGACAACTGTGAGGAGCTAATGCCAGAGTATCTCAGTGAGTATCCCACTAAGAAATGGACAAACTTATTAGTATTAGTGACAATGTTCTATGTGGTATTTAGCCATGACCTAATGGCCGTAAATGTATTAGGTGTAATTACACTATCTTTTCAAATCTTAGCAGCACTCCTCACTAACATTACTGTATTACTATATTGAAGAAATTAATTTTAACACTGACCAATTTGTCTGTGTCCTTCTTCATCAGACTTCATCAAGGGTGTGGTGGACTCTGAGGATCTGCCCCTGAACATCTCCAGAGAGATGCTGCAGCAGAGCAAAATCCTGAAGGTCATCCGCAAGAACCTGGTCAAGAAGTGCCTGGAGCTTTTCACTGAACTGGCTGAGGACAAGGACAACTACAAGAAGTTCTATGAGCAGTTCTCAAAGAACATCAAGGTCAGTAGATCTGTCTTGTTTGTTCAATTCTCCTTCATTTGGAATATTTAAACTTATTTGTATTCAAGCTGCAGTTTAGTCATTCCAATATTTATTTTTTGTACTGTAGCTGGGCATCCATGAGGACTCCCAGAACAGGAAGAAGCTGTCTGAGCTGCTGCGTTATTACACTTCAAATTCAGCTGATGAGATGGTTTCACTGAAGGACTATGTTTCACGCATGAAGGACAACCAGAAACACATCTACTACATCACTGGTTAGTCATTTCTATTTACATTCCTTTTGTTATTCTACTTTCTTGAGGGAAAATATGGAATTATTAGATAGCATGCTGATTCACTTTCATTTTCTGTGACAGGTGAAACCAAGGAGCAGGTTGCCAACTCCGCCTTTGTGGAGCGCCTGCGCAAGGCTGGCCTTGAGGTCATCTACATGATTGAGCCCATTGATGAATACTGCGTCCAGCAGCTGAAGGAGTACGATGGCAAGAACCTGGTTTCAGTGACCAAGGAGGGCCTGGAGCTGCCTGAGGATGAGGATGAGAAGAAGAGGCAGGAGGAACTCAAAACTAAATTTGAGAACCTTTGCAAGATCATGAAGGACATCCTTGACAAGAAGATTGAAAAGGTCATTTTTTCTGCACTTAATATGTTTACTATTTTCATATTTTATATTGGATTTATATATTGGTCCATGTTTTGTTTGATCATGACAATAATCCAGAATCTTCTTATCAACAGGTTGCAGTCTCAAACCGCCTGGTCTCTTCCCCTTGCTGCATTGTGACCAGCACCTACGGCTGGACGGCTAATATGGAGAGGATCATGAAGTCTCAAGCTCTCAGGGACAACTCCACCATGGGCTACATGACAGCCAAGAAGCACCTGGAGATCAACCCCCAGCATCCCATTGTTGAGACACTGAGGGAGAAGGCGGAGGCAGACAAGAATGACAAGGCTGTAAAGGATCTGGTCATCCTGTTGTTCGAGACTGCCCTGCTGTCCTCGGGTTTCACGCTGGAGGACCCTCAGACACATGCCAACCGTATTTACAGAATGATCAAGCTTGGTCTGGGTAAGTTGTTTCCCCTTGACTCCAGACAATAGCGACAATAAGAACTGGTTGTTGTAAACTGATTAGTAGTCAATATCAAGGAACTTCTGTTCTGATGTACCCCTATTTTTTTCTAGGCATCGATGATGATGACTCTACAGTTGAGGACCTCATTCAGCCTAGTGAAGATGATATGCCTATTTTGGAAGGAGATGATGACACATCCAGAATGGAGGAAGTTGACTAAGACATTGTCAAAGTACACAATTCCTTGCTTTCATCTTTAACTTTATTATTTTTCTAAGTTATAGTGCCTCTTCCAAACAGACTTTTCATTTTTACACAGCTGCCTTATTCCTTAACTAGTAATATTTAAAGATCACCACAAGTTATTTCATGCAATTAATGTACCCTAATCCACCACCGCACAGTGGCTTATTTTCAACAAGTGGAAATTCACAAGTCAATGGGAATTTGACTTGGCTCTCATTTTGTAACTGTTAAATATTTTTTATGAAAAGAATACATATTTGTAATAAAAATGTATTTAGAAATATGAGCTGCATTGTCTGTTATTGAGTCTGTAATGCATTTGTAATTTTTTTCATCTTGTTTTAAAGGAACTCAGAAAGGTCAAAAGGGGATACATTGGGAAGGGACATAATTCTTCACTTTAGGGTTTGTTTGTTTGTTTGTTTTTTGAGGGTTTTTTTTTCTTTCATTCATTTCTGTGGAATGATCCGGTGAGCATCACTAATTTCTGCTGAGCTCTTGTTTCAACTCAACCTCACTCAGCTCCCACAGCTACTTACCCTAAATCCCGCCCTCTTCACTGAGTTGAATGGGAACGGGGCGTGTGGAGACAATATGATTGACAGCTCGCTCAGCCTGTCAGCGGCCACCTGCAAGCTTTGGCTAGGAAGATTCCAGATGGTTCTGGAAGCTCAGGATTTCTCGAACACTCTGAAGGGTTAGAAAAGCCGCTCCGCTTCCTTCTCTCAGTCTGTATCCTGCTGGGCTGTACGGTCGAGGCTACCCGTCAATTTCATAGCTGACTGTTCGGTACACGGAAGAGCAAGGTAAATAAATGGAACAGCACTGTCACTGCATTTCAGGAGAATTAAAATAACGCTTAATGTATTTTTTTTTAATATAGTACTTATCACTTAGTACAGTGTTAATGTGGCTAGCAACCATTAACTGTTAGCTTAACTATTAGATAGCTAACGTTTGCGTTTACCGTTTCCATTCGAAGTTGATACGCTCCTAACGTGACGATAAGATGCTACAGCATGCATTGTTGATAATGGTAATGGTGTCATTTGTGGAAATACAATATTATCCATCTTACTTAATGACTGTGGTACAGCCTTCTCACTATGTTAACGTTAGTGGTTGATGTAACGTTAGTGACCGGCTGGTTTTTAATTGGCTTATCTGCAATGAGTTATTTAAACCATTCTAAAACTTTTTCCCAGATCATCGCGTTAAATTTTCAAAAACACATTTTCCCTTTGTTACTCAAGCAAGAAACCACGGCAGCCACACGCACCACATGGTGCATCCAGGACACTTGCCAAGCAGGAATTATGATAGGCAGGCGCTCAATCCAACTGACGTTTATCTGATTTGTCTGCGGAAAAAAAATGCGCTTAAGTTTTCAGGTGATGGACTTGGCAGTAATTAAAAGCTTAATTACCATAACAAAGAGCAGGAAATGTTTTTTCCAAATTATGTCAGAACACAGAGTCGCTTTCTATTCCTATAGAGACTGCTGGAGAGTCCTGGTAGCTTCTAGAATCATGCATTTTGTCGGGCGAGCCGGCAGGTGGAGTGTTTTTTTCCCCCCGATACAGGGATGCACTTAGAACCATGTGCTTCTCAGACGTTAATATCCAAACACCTAGTTTAAATCTGAGATTAGGGTACACGACCTAAATATCGGCCGTGAGGTACTTCTCTTTGTAGTTTAACCCTTTACATTGTGCTCTTGGTTCTCATCGAGGTTGATTACCTTATTGTAAATTGGTTGAGAAACCCTGCCAGTCACCAAATTCACCTCAGCTGTTTTATTACTGCACTGTCCATGGGTCTATTTTAGTCCAGTTGCATCACTAGTAAGATCACCATGCTGTAACTTGCCCTATAGCAGAAGCAGGTGAATGTAGTGTAGTTTGCCAAAGATGATTTATAGGAATGGCGCTCAGTGAGGAGTGGACAGCCTGCATGTATAAGCCATCATTATTGATGCACACCTCATCGCTTCATCGCCTGATTGTGAATGCCCTTTGCTTTAACATCATTGTATACATTGAAATATGTGACAAACAATTGACAACGGTTTACTGATCCATGTTTTTCCATAAATGTTGCAAAATCACAATACCAGAATGATGTGATAGTGCTCTTAATAGCTATTCCAGTTACATCATTTAGGGACTCAATAGTGGGTTAATTAATCTATAGATCACTGAACGTAGCCGCCTAGCACACAGTCACAGCAAGCCTGTGCAACTTTAAAAATGAAACAAGCTTAAGTGGCAGTTCATGGCGTTATTAAAGTGTAATGTCATGATGCAGTTTAATCACTTTTTAGTCTTGATCAACTCAGCTGTAACGACATGTAGGCAGTACTATGCCTAAGGGAAAAATAGTTCCAAATGATGAGAAATGATACTATATATAGCACTGTCCTTAGTATAACCCCAACAATGTATACCATAATGAGAATTTTTCATTTATCATGACTTATGATAAATATAAATTTGTCTCTTCTGCCCAGATGCCTGAATCACACGACCAGCCAATGGAGGAGGAGGCTGAGACCTTTGCCTTCCAGGCTGAGATTGCTCAGCTGATGTCCCTGATCATTAACACTTTCTATTCCAACAAAGAGATCTTCCTTAGGGAGCTTATCTCCAACTCTTCAGATGTAAGCTAATGACAAGATTGGTCCAAGTGTATTATCAGTCTAGTATGTTGTGTTGTAGGTAAATGTTCATAGAACTCGTACAACAGATGATGCTGATATTGTTTTAACATAAATTTGCTATATGTTGTAGAACTATCAGACTGAAAATCACAAAATAATATTCTCTAGACTAATGAAGAATCCATAAAACCTGTTTTCAATGGTTAATTCTTTAGGCCCTGGACAAAATCCGCTATGAGAGTCTCACTGACCCTTCCAAGCTGGACTCTGGCAAGGACCTCAAGATTGAAATCATTCCCAACAAAGAGGAGCGCACCTTGACCCTGACTGACACAGGCATTGGCATGACCAAAGCTGACTTGATCAACAACCTGGGAACCATCGCCAAGTCTGGCACCAAGGCTTTCATGGAGGCCCTGCAGGCTGGGGCTGACATCTCCATGATTGGCCAGTTTGGTGTGGGTTTCTACTCCGCCTACCTGGTAGCAGAAAAGGTGACAGTCATCACCAAGCACAATGATGATGAACAGTATGCCTGGGAATCTTCTGCTGGAGGCTCTTTCACCGTTAAAGTTGATAACTGTAAGTGATGTGAAAGCTGAATTGGGTGATGCCTTGTCATTTAATTACAGTGGCTTCTGTCTGGT
>OMLB01002278.1:6769-18323 GCA_900302555.1 Myripristis jacobus
ACCCCCCACCCCCCTACAGCTATTATTAATACACCTCACTAATGTAATCACCGCAAGCGAGCCCATGCAAATCACCCATCTGTTTTCTGGGTCCTGCTGCAAGTGTCTATTGTGACAGTGGCTGATTGCCTCCATTGTCTGCCTTATCTTAGGTGTTCATTTTCAGATTGGAGTGGATCATTCTGCGTGGTGTCTGCTCATCTGCACAGTGGCGCATGTTTGAAGAGCCACAAGGAATCTTTTGATGGCTGTCATTTTGTCATTGTCACAGTCCCTTAAAAGCATGTGACAAAGACAAGTGACAGGCGTAAACCCAATTGCTCTGTTTTCCTTTTTTTTTCTTCTTCTTTAAAAGACAATGATGAAGAAGGAGGACATTTACATTCTTGTCTGGTTTCCTCATCTAAAACAAAGCAACAGATGAATTGGAACCTTGGCAATGGCAATGGCTTTTATCAGGCAATTTTTAGCATAAGGGAACGGTGCAGAGGCTGTAAACTCTTTGCTATGCACAGGACACTGTATGCTGCACTTGGACACAAACACATCTGAGGGACTTTCTACGACTGAGAGCTTTTAAAGCAAAACAATAGACAGGAGTGCCAGTTTTATTTGCTGTAGAAACTGACCAGTGCACTTATCTACTGCATTTCTTGGTGGACTCCCTTTTTTCATTTTGTTTTTCCCATTCCTCATGTTTGCACCAGATCACCTGTGTCGCTCTACCAAAGATCCTAAACATATAAGCATAACTGGCTGCCTCGGTTGTTTTTTGTCTGATTTCACTTGGTATTTGATCAAGCTATTAATCATATTTGTCTGCCTACCTACATTTCAGAATGAGAATTTAAGCACAGCTCTACAAAATCAAACGCCTTTGATTGCAAAGTTCATTTCAACTTGTGCAGTTAGTACTCGGCCTCCCTGCTCACATCCAAATTCACCCCATAGCGACGCCAGCTATTGACCAGACCTACCCAGCTCCACATTTGAACAATACAACTGATTGGGAGTTTGGCAACTTATTTGGCACATGGGGAGCGCAGAGCATCAGGATGGGTAGAACAGTTTGACAAGTGGGTTGGCAATCCACAGGAAGGGTGTTAAATCCATTTTGTCCCTCAGTTACCAATGGACACAACTTAAATCTTTAACCGATTCTGTTTACTGGCTCAAATTAATCATACGCAGTACATGATTGTGGAGAAAGTTGTGGAGTTGTACCTCCACAGTTGTGCTGTTTCTCTCAATCTGCTATTCCCACAGCAGTGTTCACGTTTATGCACAGCTCCCTTATCCCAACTGGCAGGGAGAATGGCCGTATTTGATTTCCAACCATCCAATCACTGCATTTCACATTCTGATCACAGCCATCAACAAACATCTCCACTGCAGTCTCAGATTCCCACCTTCCATCCCCCAACATACATTCTCTCTCTCTCTCGCTCTCTCTCTGTCAATCTCTCTCGCTCTCTCTCACTCTCTCATCACCTCCCTTGTATCAAACACAGCCCAGTGGCTTTCAGCACAACCTGCATTGTGGATTGAGGGCTCATTTCACACCTCTGCATCAGAGCCAAAGATGTTGAACAAGCATTTCCTTTTACCATAACCCACCTCGCTCTTCTCACCCTTGTTCAGGACTTGTTATGAAAAATCTTGTCTGAACCCAAAACTTTGTAGATATCCTGTTAAGTGTACAATTCGTCAGATTAGTTTCATAATATTGAAGCCCCTTCTTTGAAAACCACAGTGAACCAAAGCCAGACCATTACCATGCATTTCAGTTCATGCTCTTATGACTTCCTATGACCCTCCTCTGTTCAAATTATTATCCACAAATACAATGTGTCCCCTTGTTATGCTCACAGCTATACCTCTATTTAAAGTCCAGTGACCCTGGCTGTCTTGACAACCTGCATGAGAGCCTTTTCAGACATCAAGACCTCGATGTCTCCTCACGTCTTAATGACACAAAAATTTGAAATTAATCTTCTGCAGCCAGTTGATTTAATCCGGATAAAAGTAATCCAGATTTGGGAATCCCATTTTTTGCTATCCAGGAACTTATCTTACTTCTGTACTGTTTTGCCAAAGCAACATTGGATTAGATTACTCTGATCCAGATACAGACTTTTCAGGATTACCAAATCCAGATAAAAAGTGCTCTAAATAGGACTAAATATTACAATGTAAGCTATAAGAAGAGTCACAGGCAGAATAGCATGAGGTCAGTTTAAGTTTTTATTTGAAAGGGCAGAGAAAATAAAACAAGTTAATCTATAATTTTGCCAGAGTGATTTGTTCCTCTGCTTGACAAATCTGGGCTTCCGCTCTTTCAGTTTTTCATCTAAGAAATGACTTTCAGGCATCATCATCATAGATCATTATCTGCTTTGTTTAGTTTGTCATTGTAATGTTTGTGCAAAATCAAAATGCATCTGTGTATGTGCTACGTGATACAAATGTTGTATCATATGACCAGTTAAAAGCTGGTTTCATTATATTTTGCTCCTGAAATCCACACTGAATCGTGAGATCAGAATAATCCATCTTTTTTAGATCAAATGCATCCCAATCCTACCCAAAAGTTATGAACAACACAACCTGAAGGTTTGATCTGGATCAAAACCAAAATTGGATTACGTGATCTAATCTGATTACAGAATCGTTTTTTTTCTTTTGAACAACGTGATAAAATCCAGATCACTTTTATCCAGATTATTATTATTATTTTTTTTTTTTTTTGAACAACTGGCCCCTGGGTTCTACTGTCTTTGAATATCTTCTGCAGTAAATTGGGGAACTTAACTTCAAATATGAAAACTGTGGCTAAGAACCTGGGGGTGTTCTTTGATTGCAGTTTAATTTTTGATGAGTATAGGTTAAAAGACTTTTGCAGTCATGCCTCCTGCAGTTGAGAATTAACTCAAAAACTAAACCGCTCCTATTCTCAGCTGACTTCAAGAAGGTCATTCACACATTTATCTCCTTGCAATTAGACTACTGCTATTCCCTTTACTCCTGCCTCACTTAAAAGTCCTTTTTTACGCCTGCAGCTTATCCAGAATGCTGCCACAAGGTTGCTGTCTGCTGGCAACGCAGTGATCAAATCGCTCTAAATTTAGCCTGCCTTCACTGGTTACCAGTTAATTTTAGAATTTATTTTGAGATTTTACTGATTATGTTTTAAAGTGCAGCATGGTTTGGCCCCTGGTTATATTACTGACCTTTTAATACCCTACAAGCCAGCCTTGGTACAGCCTGAGATCCTTGTCTTGCCTGCACAGTCTAAACTCCTTGCAAAACTGGCCCAAGCATTCTCCATTACAACCCATATATTGTTAACATTAACAATGTAACATTAATTGTCAATATATTGTCAACAAATTTCATGTATTGTAAGGTTTATGCCATTGCCTTTTTTTCTTCATGGGCTGATTGTTTTGCATGCTTTGTTAAGCACTTTGTGAATAGCTGCTGCACAAATAACACTTAGTTTATTTTTATCATTATGATTTGCTAGTTAATCAAAGTCTATGATATCAGATGGTGTTCTGCTCAGATGCACTGTGGATATATTATGAATGTATGAACCAGCCATTTGAAAAATCACCAAAAGTAGTGCTGTAGTTGAAAAACATGTCATGAAATTTTATGGTGCAAAACAGCACCACCCTCAGGTTATTAGAAGGAACGTCACTGAAGCATGTACTTTGCCTCACCCTCTAATGTACCTCAAGTGACACTGATTTGATAGTTACAGATGATGATGCATTTTTAAGATTGCCTATGGAGCAGCACACCACCAACCAATCATGCGCTGCAGTTGTGCTCTTAATCTGTTGATGATTATCATACATCTGCAGATTCACAGAAGTAATCCACACAGCACAGAGGTAAATGTTTTATCAATTCAAAAACTTGTTTTTGTAGGAAATTCCTTAGAAAATTCTGAATAGGAAATTTCAGAGTTTTTTCTTCACATGAACGTGCCGCAGTAGAAGTGGTGTGATTGTGCTACATCACATCACTGAAAGGATGATCGTAGTCCTTGGTGAATTCTCATCTGATACTGACCTGCTTCAGGGGGCGCTGTTGAGCACCCCTCTAAAATTTAGAAGTGGAACTGGGACACTGTAAGCCCCTGTGCATCCTGCAGGGCCACGCACATTACGGCCTTGACACTTCAAGGGTGCAGAATGTGACGAGGCGCTGTGCCACGAGTAGTTGCACTAATGGAGAACAAGATCCGCAAATGTGTAGGACTTGGTATTTTCCATAATATCCATGCAGAATATTATCTATAGACAATGCATTTTTTTGGCGTTTCTGCTTTATTCTATAGACAGTGGAGCGAGACAAGAGAGGAAGAAGAGAGAGAGAGAATGACATGCAGCAAAAAGCACGGGCTAGAATCGAACCCGGGCTGCTGCAATAAGGACATAGCCTGGATACTGGTTCCACACTCTACCAGGTGGGCCACCAGGGCACCTTCAATGCAAGGTTGTGTTGAGTAGCCTGGACTCTTGGTTGCTTAATGATAAATGGTGGAACATGCATTCAACTACGCTGTATGAAGAAAATCTGAATGCAATCACAATAGGTAAAGTTCACAAATAATGTCACTCTCCTTTCATGTGCTAAGATTATAGAAAGCCTCGTTGGACTCACAAGCCAAAAGAGTCCAGTTTGTGAAGCAGAAGTCCTTGAAGTCCCCGTACATCTCTCTTGGAGGCTTTTTTTTTTTTTTTTTTTTGTATTGTGTCATACATAAAAGGCTAGGATGACGAAGAGAGCCTGTCAATATGGATAAGATACAGTATCATGTCACTGCATACCAAAGTCTCAAGTCCTTTGAATAAAAAACCTCAAAACCGTGTTCTCAGTGCAAGTGTCCTCTTGTTATTTGGAAGGTTAGATCAATAGCTTTAACAAAGGTGTGTGTTTCTGTGCACACTGCCACCTATCCTGCTTCAAAGGTTCTCCACTATATTTCTAGAGCCTGAGGTAGCCATCTCTCTCTCTCTCTCTCTCTCTCTCTCTCTTTCTCTCTCTCTCTCTCTATTGGGCTTACATTTTTTCTGCACCTGTAGCCCTATTCAGATGGTTTTACAGAGTTACATGTGGCATCAGGTGTATCACACACATCCCCAATTATAAGTTTCATGATCAATTTGTTGCAGTCTGAATGGAAACCTATGTATAGAACTGAACAGAAATGTGATTTTTTAAGGTTTTTGACTGCTATTGGATACCATAGGCCCTATTTGTTTAAGGTATTTTTGAATTCCCCAAAGGGTGCAACTAAAATACCTTTCAATGGAGCGTCTGTATATGCGGCTGCCCACTGCTCTGACGATCTGCTTTTACGGACAAAACAGGCTCTCACTAATTTTACTGGCATATATAAAAACACCAATCAGTTATGCTGCTTGCTGGGAGTCTAGCTTCAGATATAAATTAAATAAATAAATATAAAGGGGCATGGAGAAATGACTGACATTCTAATCTTGTCCAAATGGTACAAGAAATTACAGATGTCCTATGTCCGTAATTAAAATGGAGACATCATTTGGGAAACTCCTCCCATCCCAATAGGGCTTTAGTGTTAATTATTATCAATCCCTGCTTCTCATGATGAGCAATTATTGATTCAAAATATTCGCAAATGTGTGCTTCTCCATTCACTGTGCTTCACCCTCAATTCTGCTCAAGAGCTGCTGCTTGTGTGTGTGTGTGTGTGTGTGTGTGTGTGTGTGTGTGTGTGTGTGTGTGTGTGCATATAACTGCAAGTTTTTGTTTTAAAACTTGATTTACTGTATGCTTACTTTTGGAGGGCTTTCAGCCAATGCCTTGCACATTGTAGCTGCTATTGTAGATACTATTGAAAGGTAGACTGATTTGCTTGTGACCAACACATTGAATTAACATTTTACACAAATTACTGAAACTAAAACTAATGGTCTTTAATCTTAATTACAAACTGTTGAGATGATTATTAAGTTTTGCATCAAGCGCAGATTAACATGCAGTTTTCCAGATGCATCTATGGCCAAACACGGAACAAAATAACAAAACAAATTGCACATTCTTGTGAAAACGGTTTCATAGCTTTGACCTTGCTTTGACTTAAACAGACTGGCATTTGACAACAGCCTCTTCCCCAGCCTTTAGTTTGCTGCTCTAAATCCCTGGGCACAAACAAAGGTAGATAATATCTGCCTTACATCTAAGTGAAACTGACACCCTACCGTGGGAAAAGTTTACGCTTGACAGTCAATATGCATCAGTAAGCTCCAACATGCACATACAATGCACAGATCGCTCCATGCCCAGACAAAAGGTTACGAATTAAATGCACAAAAACAACTCAGGACCCATAAAGCGCAGTGTGGGTGTACCTGCAATAACTACCTCACTATTGTTTTGCCTTGCAAGGAGCATAGAAGGACTCCCCACTGACTGGTGGCGGAAAGTTCATGGATTGGGGAATTTATAGCCGGGCTCACAAAAGGGGGATCAATAAGTGATTATGTGGGTATGGTACAGCAGGATGTTATCACCCCCTAGGACACAACACACCATACATTCACAAACACAATAAGCTCACACAATGCACACTCAACATCTCATCATCCATTACAGACACAACAAAACACACACACACAAGATCGGGCACAGATACAGTAAGCAGAACGGAGGAATGTCTCAATAAAAACACAGTATAGTCAGATTAATGCGATACAGCAATCGAAGCCAGATGATGGAGCTCATTGTCATTTGTATATGGCCTCAAAACCCCAGGACCACCATAAACCCCTGAGCCCTCCCCTGGGTCTCTGCATGGTCCACTTAAAAGGCTTGCCTCACTCCAACCCCAAAAACAACAAACAATGGCAAGCCTATTTTCTTCCTTCCCGGGTAGTGACTTCACATTCACGTCCATCCTTTATGCATGAATGTCAATGAATGCAGTGAATCAATGCAAAACGGAATAATAAATCATGCATTCAGAAGGTTCCTCCTCCCGCAAGTGGTGGTGGAGAGAGAATTGAATGCCACAGCCTGTTTGGCAAAACAAGTTATTTTTGGAAGAGGTAGTAGTTTGTACTGTGGGGAATGTGTGTGTTCACCTTTTTTGATGGTTGGTCTTTCAGTATCAGCAGCGGCAGTAAACGCTTTGTAAAGTCGGTCTGTTAATAAAGCCTCCGACTAGGTATGGTTGAAAGGCCATTAAAGGTTTTGGTGTCGGTCTTTTGCCCAATAACTAGTAACAAATGAACACATGTGGTGCGTTGTCTCACCGTCCCCCATGCATTTGGAGTTCTTCAATAGCTTGTGTGAGCTGTGGAAAAACTAATGAGGGTGTTGATGCCTGTCTTTCTGTGGGCACACAGCTGTTTAACTGATGGGTAGGAGCGAGAGAAGAAAGGCAGATGGGGTTGGGGTGGGGGGATGGCAGAAAAATAGATACCCCGAAGCAGACTGCTAGTATCATGGGAGCTCAACAAAGTGTAGCATGGCCTTCCAGCTAGAGTTCAGAGAGTAATGTCTGTGAGTGTGTTTTCTATGCTTAAGCACATTCATCGATGAAAACATGTATTCGTGGCCTGGTCATGCACATGCCTGTGTATGGGTGCATGTGTGTGTTCACAGGTGGATGCGTGTGTGTGAGAGAGATGGACTCATCACATTGGGTGGCAGGTGTGAGCTGTGGACCACAAATGAGGCCACTGACTGAAGGCTTGTCTTCGCAGCCAAGCTTGCCCCAATTTACCCACACTCTCTCTCCCCAACTTCAAGCCCCTTTTCACTTTGATGGACACTTTGTCCTACTTCCCTTCAACACTTGGCTGCTGTATAATTAAGTGTCATATAACCTTTACCCATCGCTCAGACCAGACCTTTTTTTTGTGTATGTGGCAGATGTAGCACTAGAAAAGAGAGACAGACAAAAATCTGTTTTAAAAAAAACAACTCATTTGCAGCAGATGTGCTGGCCTTGTGCTTTGGAATTGATTGAAGTATTGAGGACAATTGGATAACTGCATGCGCATGTTGAAAAGTTAAGCTCCATCCAAATCAAAGCTTAAACTTTGGTAACTGGAAGGCAATGTCAAGCTTTTGTCAGCTAGAACTTCTGTGTCTCATCCAGAGTTACATTTTGAAACTGACTCCATATTGCTGTGTTCTTGGGACTCTGTGTCTTAGAACAATGATTCAAATTAAAACTGCATTCACTTTAGCTGCTTATTACATGGATTTTGTTACAGTAAAATGACCCTTTGCAATGTGAGTCATCACTGGGAGCCTTCTTTCAACCATACAATTTACAGTTATCCCCTGGTTTTAGTCAAGGAACCTATAAAGAAAGACAATACTTGTGATACTTGTGATTGTTCCATCCAGCAGCTATTAAAAGCCTAGCATGAAGCCCTCTAGTTTTGCAGTCCTGTTTGTTCCTCAATACATTATATCTGTCAAAAATGGATAATGCATGAAAGCCACCACATTAGTCAAATTGTTATCCTAAATACATGATGTCCGTCATCAATGGATAAGAGACCCCCGGTTTGACTTGTCGTTAGTTAACGTTAATAAAACAATGCTAATTCTAGGCTTCACACAAGGCTTTATGTAGCTGCTGGACAGACTGCTGATGTTTTGAGACCAATCACAAGGATGACAAATGCGCGCACTGGACAAAAATCAACAGGCTGTATTATGTCAAGTATGTTTTGTTATCTAGTTCAGTCTCCAAGTAATCCTACAGGAGCCTTGTGACAGTGACATGTATCTCTCATTTCAGTCCAAAAAGACATTTTTTCTTTCACCTTACTCTGTTTAAATCTCTCAACACCCTCTAACGGTCAGAAATCACTTACTGGTCAGAAGTTTCAAGAGGGAAAACTAAACAAGTCAATAGTGACCATGATGTCCCACATAAGTGGAAGTCACCTTGGATGTAATTGAAATCTGAGACATTGCTGTTTGAAGCTCTGATATGTTTTGTCCTGTTGGTGGCGCTGTGGTGGGCCAGTCAGTTTCATTTTGTGGACACTGGGGAATAATGTGTTTTTACATCGGCATTTAAAGGTTTATCAGATTTGACCCAGCAGCGTTTGACATATAGAGAATGAAGGTCGGGGTCCTGTCGGCCTGTTGGTGAAGCTGTGGTGGGATGATCAGATTTATAATCAAAATAGACCTTGGTGTCAAAGTCTATCATTACCCCAAGCTTCATCCAAAACAAGCCAGCCGAGGCTGAGAAACTGCACATGACTGACAGACGGACAGGGCCCAATGAATAGTCCCCTCCTTCATCTTTGATCACACAGGACAATAAGTGGTGGGAACAGATCGTTACAGCAGCCGTTTTGAGATGGAAAAAGCAGGCTGAACACGGGTACGACTAATGACATTAATTCATGTAAGTGCATTAGAGCCTTTCCAGTGAGCCAGCATGCACACCACCAGGCTCTGTTATACTTAAATAGAACAAAATCTTAATTAATACCAATCAGGAACATCTGTGTTTATCTGCTATTTCATATCAAAATAGCTGCTATGACAAAGGTTTATTATAAAGTGGGAATGGAATTACAACAGATCTCTGAACTACAATACTAAGATTTATCATTAACTCTACAATGTATGGGTATCATGTTGACTGATTAGAATTTTGACAAGAATTTTGTGTTGCATCTTTTTGGCATGTGTTATTGCTCCTTATAGTTTTGTGTGACCGGCCATTTGTTATGCATGATGCCAGTAATATAAGCATCAGTGTTCTCCCTGTTCTTATGTGTTCTTTTGATTTGTCTTATTTTGTTTTGTGTAACAGAAACATGAATCGTTCTAAAGCAAGATGTCATGAAAAAACATTGGTTAACAACAACATTTGAACACCAGTGTAAGAAGTATGTAGTAAGTCGGTACATTCTCCAGTCAAAGCAGTCTGATTGCAGACCAGCAGGATCAGGGGCCAAGCTAGGATAGATCATGTCTGAACAAAGTATACCTGCAGACATTTGCTCCTTCAGTCAGTCCCAATCCACATGTCATCACATCACACGTTCTCAGTTAAGAGAAGGTTCTGAGGTATATTTCTTGCAGTTTCATGTGTCATAATCCTGTCATCCCAAGCAGATGAGCAAAGTGACATCAAAGAGGCTTTTGAGAACGGTGCCTGCATATTTTAGTTCAGTCGTCTGGAATGTGCAGTGCAGGAATACAGACTGTAATATTTTCAACATATACTAGCCCGCCACCTGCCAGCACCACATGAAAGGAAATTTTTCTTAAGAGCAGCAGCATCTGACATAGAAATTAGAACGAATTGCTCATCGTGATACCAAATGAGTTGCATGCATCACAAGGTTAAGTACTGATTTGTCAGACAGCAACCTTGGTGTTCCTCAAATCACTCCTCTTAAGTTATTGTCCTTCTCTCTCTTCATAACAACTCCCCTCTCATCTCCATTAACTCTGCGATGCATTACCATAGTCCGATGACAGTGCATTCTTCTGGAATAACCTCACATTTTTTTGAACAAAGTCATTACTCAGATAACGGTGAGAAAGAGAGCAGATCTTTCAATGGAAAACTCTTCTTTCTGGCTTTCTGTGAGCCAACACAATCAACACGATCCAGCAAAAGGCTTTTCAATTTTTAATGCTATACATCCTGCACTGCTATTAGGCATTTTCTCCCAACCAGACTTTTGTTTTCGCACCCTTAAAGTTAGAAGACTGTGTTTTGTGTGTTTTGTTGTGTGTGTGTGTGTGTGTGTGCTAAATTTTTGTTGAGTCTGAGATGCTTGTTTACAAAATGCGCGTTCGCATATGTGTATGCACAATATCAAAAACATTCATGAGTACAGTGACTGCAGATTTTAGTTTTCTGTGTTTGTGTGCTGTCATATCATCGAAATGCTTCAGGAACATAACACAAAAAAGCGCGTGCATGTGCGCGTACACGTGTGAGGTTGTGTGGAGGCATATGAAAGCAGCCAAAGCAGCCATACTCGCACAAATTCGGCATTCAGCTTTATTGGACGCAGAGGAACCTAAACTCATTTTTAGACACAATGTTTACAGCACATACACACATATGTGCATGCACACACACACAGACACACACACACACACACACACACACACACAAGCTAGAGTTTAATCAATTGAAGGAAATGCCATCCGCTCCGAGTCTAATTGAGAGCAAACAGATGGTTATGGGCTTTCATGGAGGAAACTCAACATCAGGTGCTGAGACGTTTGAAGAAAATCCCGTCAGGGGTGCAGAGAAAAATGTGAACAAATCTCAGTTCCGTTAGATCAGACGCAGGCAGGCCCACACCCAAGAGGGAGCCTCCAATCGATACCAAAACAGTGAGAACAAGTGCAGGCCAAGACACCAGAGAGCGATAATGAGAGAGGACAAAAAGAGGTAGGGAGAGAGAAGACTGGGAGAAAAGAGAGAGAGAGAGAGAGAGGGAGAGAGAGAGGGAGGGAGGGAGGGAGAAGGAGAGGGAGAGGGAGGGAGTGGATG
>OMLB01002282.1:18608-58930 GCA_900302555.1 Myripristis jacobus
TGGTAAACACAAAGGTGAGGTTGTAGTGAGGTCATGCCAGAGGGTTTCTCGGTATTGAAGTTCAGATTTTTCAAACAGGGGCCACCAGTGAGTGCAAAGTTTGGCTTGTGCAGTTGTTTACCTCGAAAACATTTTCAAACGCAAATCAGCTACGTAGTTTGTCTTTTTAAACATATCATAACTACTTTTATTTATAGAAGATATTATCGCAAAGGGAGAACCATGACAGCCTGAGACACATTGGATCTTCTCTTCCTCTTCCTCAGATCCGATGGGCGGAGTCAAAAACTTACAAGTGACCGACCCGACCATCAGCACGCTGACGGTGCGCTGGGATCCTGCGGTGGGCAACGTCCGCAACTACAAGATCTTCTACAAAGCAGAACCAGGAGGCCAGGAGCTCATGGTACCACTTTTTGTTTATTTATTTTTGTCATGTTCTCTGAAGTGTTCCAGCACATTAAGGAACCCAAACATGTTCCAACGTCCATACTGTGCGCGGTTATTTTCTGGTTCCTACTTTCTGTCAGAAACCTCAGAGAATAATGCTGGGTTTTATTTAGGGATGGACCAATTATCAGGCATTTGTATCGTATTTTTGATCGACATGATGGCTGAAAACCACTCAGACTCCGCCTCACTGTCTGAGAGACAGCGAGTTGGCGGGGCAACATTTCTGATCATGTCTGTAATTGAATTTTACTGAAAGAGGAAATTGCAAAATTGCAGCATGTTGCCAATTAAATATTAATGTTTACTGTTTTCATTTCATTTTGACTGGATCTAAATGCATGTGAAAGAAATCTGACTGAGCATCACTCATCTGGCCTTCAAATGTATAAATGTAATAATTATAAGAGTAGTTTTCTTGTCTTTTTTCAGCTTTTCATGGTATTTTTTGTTGGTTAATTTTACTGTTTTTTTTTCTATTTTTCTGAAAATTTTCTTTTCTTTTTTGGTCATTTTTTAAATTAATATAACAATGTTAATGGAATACTTGTTAATTCAAAGCAAGGATTGGCATTTGTTACACTGTAAATTTAATGTAATCGCTATCCATATCAGTCCCAAAAATCAATACAGGTAGATCCTTAGTGATTGTTTTTTGGATTTAACCTAACCAGGTAAAGTCAAACTCTGGTTTTCCCCTGGCCAAGGCAGCAGCGAGAGTCAGAGCTGCAGACAGGACAGACATACACACACAGCACAGAAAGTAAAAGCAAAATGAAAAGACCTGGAAGGGGTAATAATAATAAAGACTGGGAATAATGAGAGACAGAAGGAAGGGAAGCGAATGGCACAGAGACAGAAGGAGAACAGAAACGAGAAGAGAGAAAAAGTGAGTTAAAGTCCGTCTCCTCAGACCTGACAGTTTCTCTGAGAGAGCGACTGTCTCTGCACTTCATTATCAGCCTTGCTTTGTTGTTCGCTGGAATACGAGCACATTTGCTTTTAGGGTTCGTACCAAAATGTTAAATCTCTTCCGAGGAGATATTTACAGGCTGCGCGAGTCACTAGAAGTTGCTCAATTACTGTAGGCCATATGCGAATTCACATTTATATGGACTGCAGCCCTCTGCACTTAGCAGTTTGCCGAACGCACCAAGGCCGACAGTCAGGTCACCTGACGTCTCCCGCTAAAAACCTGTCCCTGAACGCACCGCACACACAACAGCAGCATGCACTGAACAGAGCTGTGAATCAGGCGAGCAAAATGAGCCTGGCTCCAGACCCGTGAATCACATGTTCACTTTAAATCTGCAAGTGATTCTGCAGGTCTGGTGTTTCTCAATTCAGCTGTGATTTCTGAGCCAATCAGCAGCGTTGTAGAGCGGGACAAACGTTATTGATGTAATGAAGCTGTGCCAGAGACTGACTGTTAGCTAACATGAGAAAATGGATGATAAAATACCCCGATGATTAACAAATTTATTTTACAAAGACGGTATGTCTTCTCGCTATTGCCTGACGTTGTAGTTTTTACTTCCCTCCACTCCACTCCTGGTCTCTGTTGCCCTGAACAAATAAGATTTATTGCCAGTTGCCTGTTGAGAGATAAAGTTTAGCTGTGCTGAGTCCAAACTGTGCCCACAAAACACTGTGGAAAAATTGACTAAACTCCATGTCAGCATGGCTCGGTTCATTTAACGCAGCGGATAAAAGAAAACATTCATTCCCCTGATTCTCTGTGTGCGACTTGCTCATGCTCATCATAATCACATCAAGTTGTTAAAGTGCTGACGTTCTGCTGAACAGGAGCAGGTCTCAGGAGGAACCACCAGCACCGTGCTCAGGAACCTGGACGCCGACACCGTCTACAATGTGGCCGTTGTTCCTGTGTATCCAGATGTGGACGGCATCCGCCAGGCCGAGAAGGGCCGCACGAGTGAGTGAATCAGCCCGCCGGCTCACGAGGAGGCTCATGCAGACTCTGAGGCTTTATTCAGACTGCAGGCAAATCAGATTTGTCTCTCAAATTAGATCTTTGAGGCAGACGGCGTTGCTGTGGTAATGATGTAGGTGTGAGTAACCACGTACGCTGATGATGTCACGGTTTTCCAACATGGAAGCGTGATCCATCACCTCGCTCTCCAAACAGCGGCTCCATCAGGTGGAAGTCAGGTGGACTGCTGCTCTCTGTGTTGTCCTTCGTCTCACTCATGGTTCTGCTCAGCTGCGCTGATGCACTTCCCTCGCGCTGGATTTACCGCCGTCGCTCTGTGTCACTTGATGAGTGATGAAAAAGACGGTTTCAAAACCCTGTTTGAATGGCCAGAACATCTGGACCGGGTCGCATCTGTAGAAATCTGATTGGAATTGCATTTCAAACCATCCAAATGTGGCTTGGATCCGATCCGATCCACATTTCATGTGGCTTTTTTTGCTGTCCAAACTCTCTAAAATCAATCTGGATCCAATCTGGATATGCCAAAAAAAGCAGATTTGAGCTGGCAGGCTGAACAAGGCCTTACATTCATTCACCAGACAATGAGTGCACTGCAAAAAGAAAAAACCTTCATCTTAACAAGTCATTTATTTTCACCCTCAGTGTTAAAATCTTGTTTGTCTTCAAACAAGGTAAAACATCTGCCAGTGGGATGAGATAATCCCATTCATTCCGATGCTTGATCGACTTGTTTCCAGAATTTTCCTGAATCAGTCGTCATTCTCTTGATCCCCGTGGGCTGACCTGCCTTGTTTCAACAGATTTATACTTGTTCTCAGAAAAATTTCATGAAACAAATAAAAATTGCATCGTAAATACGTGGGATTATCTCATCCCAACTGGCAGATTTTCATTGCATTTTAAGACAAAGACGAATTCACTGAATACGAGTGTGGCTATGTCTGCAGAGTGCATCAGTAGAGATGAGCTCAAATTCCTAGAAGTATGGGTGTATTGTTCCTGAAGAATTTAGCTTTTGTGCTTAACGTGTTAGCGTCGGGGAGTGCCAGATGGGTGGAGGCTGCCAGATAGGACAGGACCACGGCAGCCAGGCAGTCATCAGTACCAGGAAGAGATTGTGAATCAACACAGTGCATTTTTCTGCGATTGACAATTTCCCTGACTCTGGTCCATCTGACTTGTTGCAATGTGTGAAACCCCTCCCATCTGATGCTCCCTGCAGCACAAAACAAGCTGCTTTATTTTTATTTTTAACAGTCCCACACCCAGGCCCCCTTTCACTCAACATTGTCATATCACTTGCTTTAGGAAAAATCTGTTTTTAGGACTAAACATGAGACTCAAGAAATTGTTAATATTTGTCAAAGGACCGCTTTTTTTACATTTTTGCCTTGTAAAAAAAGAGATTAAGAGCCAACAAGTTTAGGCAGCTTCCCTGAGACTCTGATGTGGTAAACCCACCCATCAGGTGCAGCCTGGATAAAACAAACGCAACATGTAAAAAACATTTTTACCAGCATCACCAGAATGTCTGCAGGTCCTTATAAAGTCTTAAAATGTCTTTAATTCAATTTTAGACATATTAAGCTTTCAAAGTCATTAAATAGTCTTAAATTTGAATTTATGAGGTCTTAATTTCTACAAACATTTTTTTCAGTTTGCTTTTGCAAAAAATAGTCAAGGTCTTCTGCATAAAATTCAACATTTCTGATATTAAAAAATGCTGAACTTAATACTTCCTTCATCATATGACACTACATGCTGCAATTGCCTGTAGATTACCTGAACAAATATTGCACTTACTCTCATATAAGAGATTTACATGCACACAAGAAACCAGACGGTTCACTTTGTCGTCTGTAAATAGAAATACACAGAAATATTTGGCCTTTCTTATAACCTAACTTATATAATAAAAAAAACAAGCCCAACCTGCATGTATTCCAGCAGCAGCTGCTGTCTAAGCTAAGAGTCTGTAGTCAGCATTTCTTATTTTTCTTATTCTTCTTATTTCTGTATTTATTGTTGTAATGTTTTGCAGGATTAATGCACATACCTTTGACACAGTTTATGCACATACTTTTCAAAATTTGTAAGGCACATATTTTTATATTTCGTATTTCTCTCTATTTTCTTATAATTTAATTCTTCTCTTGAGAATTTAAGCAACTGCTACTGATCCAGTTTCCCCTCGGAGATCAATAAAGTGTTTTTGTGATTTTGATTCTCTAACATAATCCTAAGTAAAACTGACCTCATGAGACCGAATGTACAGTTTTTATCTTTATACTTACCTGCAATGCTCGTATGAATAACAAAAAGTCTTAGATATAGTTAAGATTTATCTTGAAAAGGTCTTAAAAGCCTTAACTTTAACTCTCTGCTGATGTAAGAAATGCCAGAAAGCTTAATCCACCCCTCAACCACGCCTCATTGCGCCGTGTGTCCGGTCTGTTTCAGAGCCGCTGGGCGGAGTGAGGAACCTGCAGGTGACCGACCCCACCATCAACAGCCTGAGGGTCCGCTGGGAGCCGGCCGAGGGCGACGTCCGGCAGTACAAGATCCTCTACGTCCCGGCGACCGGAGGAGACGAGAGCATGGTAGGGCTCGAGCTGTGAGCCGGCTGCCTGGGACTGAGATCTCACCGTTTATTTAACCGTCAGCGATACTCAGTTTGATAAGGAGGGACGTTCCTCTGCGACTAAAAATCCTCAGAAGTCACTCAGTCTCAGCTTGAGTGTTCAAATCTTCTGCCAGTGGAATGAGATAATCCCACTTGTTTCCAGTGCACTTTCATTTGTTTCACTTGATTGTTGTTTTCTCTGGGAACGAGAATAAATTAGAGCTGCAATGATTAGTCGAATCACTGATTAGTTGCCAGCTAGTAAATTAATCACCAACTGTTTAGATCATTGATTTGGAGTCATATTTAAGAGGCAAAATTTCCAAATTCTGTAATTAGGTAAAACAGATTTATGGTCTTAAAGGGGTAGAAAATAACGTGTCATCTTCTGTTTCACAGACTCAGGTTTCAGGAATGTCGACGAACACGGTGCTGAGAGGCCTGAAGCCCGACACAGAGTACAAAGTGACGCTGGTGCCCGTTTACGTCGACGTGGAGGGGAAACGCATGTCGGAGAACGGAAGGACAAGTAAGCGACTGGAACCAAATCCTGTCAAAAAGCACCGGATCGCTGTGTTGTAGCCTCCATCAAATCTGTCTTAATAAGTAAAAAAAAAGTTAAAAATTTACTTTCTTGAAAGAGGTGAAAAAAGATTCTTTTTTTTTCTTGGAACAAGAAACACCACTGGGATGAGATAATCCCACTTGTTTGACCGCTGGAAATTGAGTTTAATCTAAATTTTTATCTCAAAACTGACAAATTTCACACTCTGAGGCGTGTCTATACGCAGCCTTTCCTATAAAACCAAAGAAAATCCACTTTAAGAATCATTTGAAATTGGTCTGAGTCTTAAGATTGTTCAATAGTATCATAAATCTCCCAGTGGGATGAGATAATCCCACTTGTTTCCAAAATTTTCTTGAATCGAGTGTCACTTTCTTGATCCTAGTGGCTAATCTGTCTTATTCTGCCTTGTTTCAACACATTTATTCTTCTTCCCAGAAATAATCCCACTTGTTTCCAATGAAGTGAAACTTCATTGGAAACAAGTGGGATTATCTCATCTGATTAGCTTTGTTTTGCTTTCTTCAGACTGAATAATTAATGCCTTCTTAATTATTGCCATGCCATGTTTAATAAATCAATCTAATAAATCAATTTTCTGCAGGTATGAACTGTTCTGATCAGCTGCATATAAACAAGCTGTATGGATTATTTGCACCAAGAAGTTTAAACAACCTCAGGAGAGTATCTGAAAATTAATTTGTAGTACCTTTCAGTCGCCGACACCTCGGCAGAGACTCGCTGAACTGCCTCAGAGCAGCAGATCCCCCTTCTGCCCCCGCCATTCCGGCCAGGACAAAACTAACACCAGGAGAAAGGATGTGCTGTCTGACCCCGGGTCGGTGCTCAGAGAGGAAAGTGGCGACCCTCTAATCGCTCTGTGCTCTGTCTTGTCAGAGGCTCTGGGCGGCGTGAAGAATCTGAAGGTCAGCGATCCCACCACCAGCTCCCTGAAGGTGCGCTGGGAACCGGCGGAGGGCAACGTCCGCCATTACCGCCTCTTCTACGTCCCTGCCTCAGGCGGAGCCGAGGACATGGTGAGCCTCCGATGAACCAGTCAGTCGAAAAGAAACTTAACCAATCACCGATTTTAGTTTGTTAGTGTTTGTCATTTATCAAGTCAAACTGCCTCAAATTTGATGAGTCCTGCTTCAT
Organism: Myripristis jacobus; assembly: GCA_900302555.1. Lineage (NCBI taxonomy): Eukaryota > Metazoa > Chordata > Actinopteri > Holocentriformes > Holocentridae > Myripristis > Myripristis jacobus. The sequence continues at coordinate 25,359 of OMLB01002282.1, forward strand.
GGAGATCACTAAGATGCTAGGATTTGCTGACTTTTCTCCATTCATATCATCATAAATTTAATGCTAAGGAAGCAATCTGAAGACATCACTTTGTGCTCTGCTGAATTCCCATGAGCATTTGTTGTTGTTTTTGACAAAAATGATAAAAAATGAATCAGATATAGATGAATGAAATGAAATGACGAGCCCAATAAAAATGTTAATTAGCTGCAGCTTTACATTTGAAGTAGGTCATATGTTTTCCTCACATGCCTATCCACTGCTTGGTGTTATCTAAGAGGGCACACAGAGGAGCGTCAGCAGGAGTTATTATCGGCCTTGTGGTGCGATTTATGGTTTGGAGCTCCCGTGCTTGTCTGGGGATCCAAGGAGCATAAATTAGATTCAAGAATACTCCAAAATGCAACCTCACACAACCTCAACACATTTTTGTGATGATTATATTTTGCTCTGATGACTGTTTTGACCTATAAGCCTATCTCCACACTGTCATTTCAAAACAGACCCAACTGGCAGTGTGCAAGCATAAATTTTGTCCTTTGTGATTCTGGATGTCACATGCAGAGGAAATTTGGGTGGACACGGTGACTCCTTAGCTCGATCCCTGGACTTTGTCGTTTTCGGTGGTTCAGTTTGGGATGTAGATCAGAGCGTGCTCGTGCCATGTGTCTCACAGGAGCAGGTCTCTGGCGGCACCACCAACACCATCCTGAGGAACCTGCTGTCCGACACGCCGTACACGGTGACCGTGGTGCCGGTCTACCCGGAGGGAGAGGGGCTTCGCCAGTCTGACAAAGGAAAAACACGTAAGTCATGGACACGTCTCCTTGTAGGCAGCCTGGGAGTGCTGTGTAGACCGGAGTGTTGAGGCTCGTTTCTGCTCCCTTTACGTACGAAAATAAGTCCTTCAGACGATATAACCGTCACTGTCCACATGCTTTCACGCGTGGATGTTAAGCAGTATGTCCACTAGAGGGCAGCTCAGAGTCAAAACTTTCTAACAAACATGGGGATGGTGGAGGAGGTTGTAATAATGGACCTGCTACAAAGAGGTCATTAAACACATCACGACGGGAAGATGGCGAATTATTTTCTTATATATTAACAATGATAGAAATTTCTTCTTCGTGTCTCACTCGTAGTCCGGTCTCTCTTCAGCTATTGGCTACACTGCCCTCATGATTTCCACTGGTGCTGCCCCTTTCTGTTCAGATCTGTAAGCTTTCTGGAAACGTGCAGAAATACAGACAAAACGACCGCAGAGAACAGACAGAAAGCTCCGTCCATATACATGTACTTACTTAACGGTGAGCATAAATGAGCCTTAAAGGACCAGAAACACCAAACCCACCTCAAACAAGAAGCAGGGACTCATTCAAAAAGGGAAACTGGAGATATAGAAAGCGTAAACAAAGCAGGGTTAGCTCACCATTTTCACACAACTCTCGCTCACAACAGACAGTTGCATAATCCAGCTCCTCCTAATCCAGAATATGTCTGAAATAAGTTGCAGATGATGCTGGTGTTGGTAGCTCTTGGTCTTTTTGTTGTGGATAAGGCTGGCAATCGCTCAGAAATTTCCGATATATACCCTGACTTTACTCCTGGGTCCTGAATGATACTTTTTTCTATACCAATTTTGTAAAACGTGATAATAAAATCAGTTTTATGACGTTTCTGGGCCAATCAGCCAATCAGCAGCGGCAAATTTTCTGATTGGCTGAGCTGAGCAGCCTGTCAGAGTGATCTCTCTCAGCTCAGTCGGACAAAAAGCCACCAGCAGGGGTCAGACTAGAGCCAAAAACTCAGCCACAGATGCTCACCGATGGCCAAACATCGGTCAACCGCTGACCATCAGCGTGGTGTGTCACGGCCTTTAACGTCCCCATGAAACGACTTCACATGACCTCGACTTCCCGTCAATCAAAGCATCGTAAGCAGTGACATCATCCTGCTCTAGTGGCTGTAAATTAAAATTTCAAGCAATAAAACCTCCGCAAATCGTATCCACCTCTCCCTTCAAAATAAAATTAGTTTACTGCACCAAGTCCCGCCCAACGTGGAAATACATCAAATCAAGAAAGCTCCATTTCCTGAGGTCTTTAAGGACAGCAGTACACGCATGCCTTCAGCAGGATGAATGAAGTTTCATTTCTGCTGTTTTTAGATCTCTGCATTGAGCAAATATGCACAAATCAGAAGCACACGCGAAAAAATATTTTCAGATTACACCGTGATTTATCGTCGGCTGTCATCCAAAATGAGGTCGGCCGCAGTCGAGCCAGTTAGACAATTAGAAGGATATTTACGTCCCAGGATCGAGAGAATGAAGTGAATTCAGGAGGAGGAGGAGGAGGAGATACAAGGCGTCCCAAAATGAATAATAAGGAGCTGCTGATGAAGTGAGAAAGTGAAAAAGTTCAGCGTGTGTGTGGCATTATGGGTCCACATGCTCCATCTGCTGCCCTTGGAAAGAAATCAGTTTGACATCATGTGACGTGATGAAGCAAATCACATGGAGGGAGTCATTTGTATATTTTTAACACGAAATACATTTGTATGTGGTGCAAACAGTCAGCACTTGTGTGTGTCTTTATTTGAAAAGTGACTTGCAGTGTCACTGCCAGGACAAGTTTTTTATTTATTTATTTATTTATTTTTGTCCTAAACTGAACCTGGTTCTGTTTCCCATGGACATCCGTCACTGACTGATCTGCCTTCCTTGTAAATGTGCTATTTTCATTTCATTCCTCTTTGGGACTTATTAAATCTTTCTTTTTTTTTTTTGCCAAAGTCTGACAGCAGTATTTTAGTCAGAGAAATCTTTATAGGTGAACTCTTTCTCCCAGGTGAGCAACAAATCTCAATTTAAAACAAAAAAACAAAAAAACGAACTAAGTAAACCAGATAGAGGCGAGGAGAGAACAGTTTTATCTCACATCTGAAAAGTGTTAATCCAAACTGTTTACTACTGTGGCACTGTGTGCTTTTCCACAGTGACTGATGACACACAGTAAATTCAAATAAATTGAATCAACTCTGCACTGTATTATAAAAGGACAGCAGGAAACTTAAGTCTCTGGTTGAATGAACTTAAAGAGTTTTACAGACCAGAGCATCTGAATTTAATGACACTGAATTCAGATTATTCTTTTCTTACCAAAACAGATGGAGAGCAGCATCATGGAGGATAATGCTTCATATAATGTAATAAAAATCTGCAACTTACTAGGGCATTGAGTCTCATCTTCAGTTTTTTTTTCTTCAAACAAGGTGAAAAATCCACTAATAGGATGAAATAATCCCACTTGTTTCCACTGTAAATCAACTTGTTTCCAGAATTTGCTTGACTCAAGTGTCCTGGTGGCTGATCTGCCTGATTCTGCCTCGTTTCAACACATTTGTACCTGCCAACCACCAATAAAAAAATCCTGAATCAAGTGAAACTGCATTGAAAACAAGTGGGGTTATCACATCCTACTGGAGAATTTACCTTGTTTCCTTGTTAAAAGAAAAACAAGATTCTCGCTGGTTCGCCAATGGTAAACTTTTAAAATGAAACAGCGGTCCTTGCATGTGTGCAATATAAATATACACTGTATGGGAGAAATTATTCACAAATAAACTCTTGTGTGCATTTTTCACTGTGCTGCTAAATTTGTTTTTGCAGTGAAATGGACACAATTTATACGAAAATGATTCGGATTGTCCCTTTAATGCTTTACATTTTATGCATTCACCCGAAGCTTCTGAATGACTTTTAATGGGTGATCAGGTGCATTATCACTGCCTGGCACAAACACTTACTGGTGTTGTTCAACTCTTACTTGTTTTAAAGAAACGTGACATGAAATCCAGATTTCATCAGAAAGAAATGAGGAAATGAAAAACCAGCACTCACTCTTCTCAAAACCATTAATAACACAAGCCGGCGCGAAATCAAGTGCTTTTTCGAAGGATTAGCAGCTCATTTTGTCTGTAAATGACGAAAGAACAAAAACTCTGATTAGGATCGGCTTGTTTTTCCAAGAGGAGCAATAAAGCATTTTGGAAATAGACTCTTTTTTTTTTGTTTCCTTATCAAGGCGGAGGCTCAGTCCACCTCCACCTCCTGCATCGAGCTTTTATTGGGCTTAAGCAGCAAATACCAGGGGAGTATGCACATCTGGTTTCGTTTAAAAGGGACGTTAAAGGCTTTTGCATAAACCCCCAAACTGTGCTACTTCTCTCTACACGTTCTCCACATAGACGCCATAAAAACGACTTTTCCTCCAGGAGGCTTTTCCTCCCGCCTCAGCGCTCGCAGCCGCCTCCTCCCCTCAAAACCCGGTTTGACTCGACTCAGCGCTGCAAAGAATGTCTGTGTCAGCACTTTATTTCATCTTGTACCCTTTTTTTTTTTTTTTTTTTGGTTTTAAGGAAGCCAAAGAATGTGTCAGTGTCTGTGAAATACACATTTCACTTGTTTCTAATGCAGATCAGCCCGTCCAACGAGGCAGATCAGGATCAGATTATCTCGCTTGATAATCTGACATGAAATTGCGCTGGAAACAAGTGAAGTTATCTGATTTTTGTTTCCACTGTTTGAGGAAATATGTTAATGCTGTGTTGTAGATGAAATGTCTTGTTCAGATTCACTAAAACCTCCGCCGGCATCGCCTGCCGCTCCCCAAAATGTCAATCCTCATGTATTTGTTTTTTAATATTAAATGCAGCAGCGCCAGATTAATCACTTTATTATTGTTTCGTTTATCTGAAATCAGAAAGCACCCTGGACTTCTTCAGCTGTGTAATCTGCTTGAAGAGTTTGATTCCAGCTGTTTGAAAAACGGTGAAACCAGCCGACTCTGACAAACTGATTCTTGGCACGACGTTCGCCGCTGCACTTTATCCCTTTCCTTAATAACAGCGACATTTCACAGAACACGATCGCCTGCGTTTGTTTCAGATGTTGAGCAATCAGCGTCGTGTTTTTGTGGACTTGACCTCGTCGGTCCGCAGCGTGCTCGTGTGTTCGCGGCGTTGCTTAGTGAGGGAAGTCAGCATGGCCTGTGGACTTGTTTTCCCCTCCTGACGCTCTCTTGACCTCTGTGACCTTGCAGTTCCTCGCACGCCACCCAAGAACATCCAGGTGTACAACCCTACCCCCAACAGCCTGAACGTGCGCTGGGACCCCGCCTCGGGCCAGGTGCAGCAGTACCGCGTGAACTTCGCCCCCCTGAGCGGAGTCAGACCCGCCGAGTCGGTAAGTGGCTCTCACAGCGGCAGAATTTCCCCCCCGAGGGAAAGAAGAAACGACCAGGAGGGACAAAGACAGACCAAAAAAACAACGCCAGCCCTGCTAAACATGACACGCAGTCTGAGGTGTTTATTTGTCTGAGAGGAAGTGAGAAAATCCACCGTTTAGTTGAGATCATTTCATTTTTTTTTTCATTTGTTTTGACTCATTTTGCCCAGAAATATGATTGTAAAGGAATACTACAATGTCTTGAGGACGTTTTTCCCCGACTTCCCCAAACTGAGACCAGATGTTGGACACCATGTCCACCTCTGGACGTCCACTGGTTCAGTTCCTATGGGTGGCATTTCCTGTTAGCTTAGCATAAAGACTTGAAGTCTATGGGTGTCGTTAGCCTGGCTCCGTCAAAGTCAAAAAATAAACCTGACACAGTGGATCATGTGGATTTGAAACACAAAAATTGGGTTTTTTAGGAGAAATTACACATTTTTCCTTTCATCTATTGCAGTGATGAAGGTTTAGATAAATCTGGCTCAGATTAACTTCTCCTAAAATCACTTGTTTTTTTGTTTGTTTGTTTGTTTCATAAATTTCAAGTTGTGTATTCCAAATCCACATCATCCACTGTGTAAATAAGACATTTTCTGAGCTGCTGCAAGGTTTATTTTTTCCCTTAGACAGAGCCAGGCTAACGACTCCCATAGACTTCAAGTCTTTATGCTAAGCTAACATGAAATGCTACCCAGAGGAACTGAACCACTGGACGTCCAGAGGTGGAAATGGTGTCCAACATCTGGTCTCAGTCTGGGGAAGTCAGGAAAAGGGGATTTTAGCCCAAAACATTGGAATATCCCTTTAAGACTCCATTGTGGGCTAAATGAACAAGTTAAAGATGCCAAAGTGTGAGGTGAGATGAGTTTTTTTTTTTTAAATTATTTCTAGTGAAAAACAGATCGATTCAGAGACGGCAGGTCAAACTGGAAACAAGGGAACGTCATTTTCTTGATTTTCCTGCTTGTTTTAAAGAAGATGTTCATGTGATTATTTTTGCTGTGTGTGTGTGTGTGTGTGTGTGTGTGTGTGTGCATTCTGAGCTGACAACTTGAACGACTCTGCTCCAAAGTGTCTTGGTGGATTTAGCCGGTGAAATCGGTGAGGGGGTCAGGGCTTTCAGCGGGTCAGTCCAGTTCATGGAAACAGCAGGTGGTCCCTCTCGGTTGGTCCTAATATCTCGTTCACTGTGTGTGTGTGTGTGTGTGTGTGTGTGTGTGTGTGTGTGTGTGTGTGGCTAGATGCTGCACAGATGTGTGTGTGTAGTGGTAATTATGGCAGTGCACTTAAACATGGAAATCATGACTTGTCAGCTTTCTGTATCTCTCCATCAGCATTGATTTCATGCACCAGTGCAAATCTCTGGATCACAGCGAGAGAGAAGGCTTTTATTTACACACACACACACACACACACACACACACACACCAAAAAAAAAAAAAAAAAAAGTGAACTCCATGACTGAAGTTTGGAAAATGTGCACAGTGCGCACATCTGTGACTGACATCAGTGAAAGTTGCTGTGTTTGAAGTTTGGAGGCCATGAGGCTGTAATCTAATGAGCCTGTTTTAATGATTAGGAGCCGCTTTGATGCCGCTGCGAATCCCAAAAAACAATGTACAGTTTATTACGCACTGCAGTCACCGTTTCCTAGATCTGTTTTCACTGTTGCTGCAAGTGTCTCATCTTCATCAGCTTTGTTTTGTTTCTGAGAGGAGGCTCTGCTGCGGCCGAGTCAGAGACACAGAGCAGACGCTCCAGCGAGACCAGTTCACAGAATCACTGGTGTTCCACTCCCAGTCCAGTGAACAGACACTGAATCTTCACAGTGGCATGGTTTGGCATCGCAGTCAGAAATAACTGAGCCCATTACTGAAGCTAAAATTATATTAATATTCATCAGACTGGAGTTTTACAGACACCTCTTACCGGCAGAGCTGCTGTGAATGTGGAAATAATCTCAATCTTAAAGGAATATTCCAACGTTTTGGACAAAATAACCCTTTTCCAACCAACCCTGAGTGCCAATTTCAATTCTGTACGTCCTCCTCTGGGTAGCATTTCGTGTTAGCTTAGCATAAAGACTTGAAGTCTATGGGAGTCGTTAACCTGGCTCTGTCTAAGTGAAAAAATAAACCTTACAGCCGCTCTGAAGCTGCCTGATTTACACAGTGGATGATAGAAAAACTGAGTATTCCTTTAATCTAAATTGCTGATGATGTCTCATTCAATAATGACTCTTGGAGGATCATTAGCTAACTAACCTCGTCAGCTATAGGCCAGCGTGCCTTGAACAAGTCTGAACTTGGACTTGTCGTCTCTGCCTCTCAGGAATGTCTGTGCTCGCTGCGGAAACCCTCAGCTCACTCAAACACTGCAAATCTGGGTTCTCTTCAAACAAGGAAAACATCTCCTGAGATAATCCCTCTTTCAGCTTTTTCTCTCTCAGATTTGTCTTGAGTCAAGTGCGATTTCCTTGATCCCTTTGGCTGATCTGCCTTATTCTAACAGGTTTATACTTAACTAGTTAACAAGTGAAACTGCAGAAAAACCTGATTTTAACTCTGAAAATGAGACAAAATTACTTGTTAAGACATTTTTGCAGTGCCACTAAATGTCCAATGTGAAGTAATTCAGGAATTCATAGAAACACACACCCAAACGATGCAGTTCATGGGTTTGTAGAGACAGAAAAAAACCATAATGAAGACCGCACACATTAAAAAAAGTGATTTATTGGACACTGTGGGAATCAGCAACACGTCTTGGCCTCTGCCTTCAGCGGGGTGTGGGATTCCCACAGTGTCCAATAAATTCAACTGCAAGAGAAAAGTGTGTTTTTTCTGTAATTCATGAATTAAGCAGGACGGTGGCCAATCTGCGCTCCATATTATCAAGTGGAGCTCCGTATCTGCTCTTCCAAATATGAGTGTTGCCTGAAGCTGCAGCCCCAGCGGCCTCCAGTTCAACCAGCACATACATCTGTCATGACGTAACGGCCCGCAGGCCAGCTGAGAGCGCAGAGGAGATGCCGTGATAATCCTGCCGATAAGAGAAGGCCTTGCAGTAATCTTTTGTTGTTGGAAAGCTTGGCGGGCCTGCGTGCCGAAACCCGCTCCCTGGAAGAGCCCTGGCAGCGCGGCGCTGACGTCCCCTCGCTCGGCAGCCGCTTCCCGCCACCGACTGTTTATCGATCAGTCCGCTCGCCGGACGGATGGCCCGCTCGGCGTCTGACCTCCTGGGCCTTTGTTAGTGTTTCAGGCGCGTTTTGGCAGCAGAGCCACTGGGAGATAACCGGCCGGAGGATGAGCACTGAGGTCATTATGTACATTATCGCTGCCAGATTCCTGTGTAATGCATGAAGAGGCTCATTTGAATCGGCGAGGCAGCCCAGCTCAGTGGTTAAAGCTCATAATAAACTGTCCTCTTCTGCGAGCAGCTTGAGAAAACTGAATGACTGAATGACTGTTTCTGATGCATTCTGTCTTGATTCTGTTTTCTGTTTTTCTCTCTCATGTGGTGGAAAATGTGCAGCAAAGTACAAGTAATTAGTATTAAGCAGACATGATGCAAAATTTCTATCTTAACATGTCATTTAGTTTTTCATTTTATATATCCAGTCTTCAAATCTTGTCCTTTATCCGATGCTTATTTATTTATTTGTTTGCAGAATTTTGTTAAATCAGGTGTCATTTTCTTGACACCTGAATGAGGCTGATCTGCTTTATTCTGTGTTGTTTTAACTGAACTTTATACTTTTTCCCAGAAAAAAAATCCTGAAACAAGTGGAAATTTCTCATCCCATGGGCAGATTTTTATTTTGTTTTTGTTCTTATTTGAAGAAAAACATGATTTTAACTCAGAATATGAGACAAAAATACTTGTTAAGATGGACATTTTTTTGCAGTGCAACTAAATATCCAATCTGAAGTCAATCATGAATTCATAGCAGTTAAAAAAGTAATTTATTGCACGCTGTATTGGACAATTTCCTGAAAAGTGTGAAACTGCATTGGAAACAAGTGGGATTATCTCCACTTGTTTGAAGAGAAAGGAGATTCTTAAGACTGAATCTGAGACTAAATGACGTGTTAAATTGGGTGTTTTTTGTTCAGTTGCTGCAGCTACACCTATAAAGGCTCGGCTGAAATGTGCTCGTCGTCTTGATGATCACTTTTCCCCGACAGGTCCTGGTTCCAGGGAGCATCAACAACGCCTTCCTGGACAACCTGGTGCCCGACACGCCGTACTCCGTCAGCGTCACGGCGCTGTACGCCGACGGCGAGGGGCCGGTGGTGAAGGGCAACGGCAAGACACGTAAGGCTGCGAGCGAGCGACACGCCGCCGCCGTACACCAACATGTGACTGAGTCAGATTAACGCCCACAGGCACAGCGAACGCAACTTTTTAACAGCCAAATACTGTTGGTATACAAAGATACAAAGATGGTTTACAAAGTATTTAGTAACCATTAAACATATTATCATCATCAGATGTTAATAATGTTTATATAGATTTTACAAATCAATTATTACTCATTAGCAAAGTGTTATAAAACATGTCATGTTTGGAGATTTTTAACAAATGATTTGTAACAGGTTTGCAAATCATTAGGTAATCACTGATAAATACATGATAAACTGTTACAAATAGTTAACTGTGTAATAAGTGCACATTATTAATTATCATTTCATTGTTTGTTAACTGTAAAATAACTATTAAGTGCAGTTTAATTAAGTTTCAAGGTCCGTTTATGAATGATGGTTATTATGAAGTGGATTGGATGAGTTTATTAGCGTTGCTGTGTTTTGGTGTGTTTTTGTGCGGCAGTGCCCCGGGCCGGCCCCAGGAACATGCGCGTGTTCGACGCCACCACCAGCACGCTGACCATCGGCTGGGATCACGCCGAGGGCCCCGTCAGGCAGTACAGGATCGGCTACGCCCCCATGACCGGCGACCCCATCACTGAGTTTGTGAGTGCAGAGTGCACCAGAGAGATGGAAATACATTAAAGCTTAACATCTTTACTTGATGGATAAATACAGTCAAGGCCTTTGCACACCAAGTCTGTATATTTCATTTGAAGTTGTCACATGTTTACGACCAAAAACACAACCTCACAACGTTGTTTCAATCACATTTACACACCGACACCGACACTTCAGTCTGTCATCAAAGTTTTTGGAACAGGTTTTTTCACCATAAGATTAATAAACTGATGGAAAAACTTAATGGACTGTCTACAAGGTGTAAACACTGTGTGCACAAACTGGGCACCAAGTATGTACCTGAATCCAAATCCATATTCAGCAAGTAACAACCAATGTCTTTCTGCCGAATAGATTGCCCTTCTGAACATTTTTCTTTAAGTTTGGCTTTTAATAATACATGCACTTTCTTACTTGTTAAGGATAACACTACTTTGGCTGTCTTTGACATCCAGCCTTTTAATTTGAAGTAGCGTTACCCTGGAAACGGCAGCTGATCCCATGTAGCGGATGGAGATGAATCAAAAGAATAGACAAAGGTGCACGGTGCACAAAAAATGTGAATGATATTATATTTCTTTTGATTTGCAGAATACATAGTCATGAAAGTGGGTTTCGTAAACTGGTTTAAGCCACACCCACTATTTCCTGAATCCAAATCTGAATTATTTTGCCCCAAAACAAATACAAAGACAAATACAAATACAGATACAGATCGTGGTGCCTCCACACAGCCCTGCTGGGCGCTCGGCATCAGACCCGACTGGAGCTGCTGGGAAACAGGGAGACTGTTGCTCTGCAGCAGAGACAGAGATCTGCTCTGTGGGTCGCAGGGCTGTGAGGATCTGCTCGTCCAGCTGAGAGAAACTGAAATGCAGCCGTTCAGTTTCAGTTGAATTTTGCGATGAATAAAAAACCCAAAAGCATCGGACTCAGTGTGAAAGGTTTTTATCAGATGACGGATTTAAAAAATGCATACGAAAAATAAGGACTTGGTGCACGAAGGCTTTAAGTATTAAAACTAAAGCGAGCTTGTGTCTGTGTGTAAAAAAAGAAAACATTTTGTTGCTAAATATCTCATCCCATTGGCAGTTTTTTGTTTTTTTGTACCTGTGTCTCAAACATTAATGTCAGTGAGTTTGTGCAGAATTGAGACAATCATCATTTGGGAAAAATGTTAGAAATATTTACTCATGAAATAATTGAAAGCACATGATCAAAAGCAGCTGTGCTACTTTTCGAGGCTTGTCTAAGTCATTTTACAGACTGAGTCTTTTGTATTTTAGTGATATTGAATGATGACCTCAAGGTAGTGAAATTTCCCCCAGCAGAATATATAATAACACTTAGGAAATAAAAATTCGCCCTGCTCGGTGATGTTGCAGGCAAAGCATGCGGTGAAGTCACATTTCAGAATTTCCTTGGCTTCCTCAGATTATAAATCACCGATTAATGAGACTAATTACAGGCTCGGTTAGGGAAACACTATCATTGGAGGCATAATAACATTATTAATAGTCCAAAATAATGAGTTGGACCCACAGTGGAGGGCGGTGAGCGTCCAGCTGTGCTCCCTCTCTGCTTGTTAGCGAGACACCTGCTCCGTATGACTCAGCTAACGGCACCGCGGGGACGGCCATGAAAGGATTTCTCAGCGCTGGGATTGACTGGGAAACCTGTGGCAATTTATAAATACATGCAATTATGACAATTTAGCATAAACTGTTTTGGAGGAATGAAGAAGGTCATGTAGTGCACATTTTCCAAAGCAGCGCCTGCGTTTTTGTGTCCCTCACCCCCAGGAGGGTCAGATCCATATCAGGTAGTGCGCCGCGTTCGTTCAAATGATATCTCACTGGGGACGGACTATTTTGTGATTTAGAAATATGTTTGTTTGGTGTTTTTTCCCCCCGTTTCCTTCCAAAACATCGAGAGGCCATCTGGAACTTCTCTGCTTTATCCATTCTTAAAGCAAGCGAAATTTTCTGCTTAAGGTCGCGACCAAAACGATTCTCACGGAGGATTTACATTGATCTGCGTTTAGAGATTAATGTTAGAGTACACAGAAATGGAGACTTAAAAACAAAATCACAAAACTGACCAAATGAGAAAGCTGTGCTGTTCTGTAAGAATGCACAGTGAGTGTAAAACATAGACGATAGCGCTGATCGAAATAAAGTCTCCTCACCTGTCATGACGCTTTTATTTGTATCTAACACTTGACTCGATGGGCTCAACAGTATTCCTGTAAGATCCTTTATAAGACAACACAACTAATAATTACAATAATAATAATAATTACAATCTGGACCCAAGTGTTTTTACATGCATTTTAAATTCTGATGGGATGTGGGTCCCTTAAAAAGTCTTAAATTCAGTTTTACAAATATTAGGCCTGTAATAGTCTTAAATTTGAATTTATGACGTCCTACTCAACATTTTTTGTGATTTCATTTATCCGTCTGTTTCTTCAATTCAAATGTAGTCATGTTCTTCTGCAGCTGAGTCAGCATTTCCACTTTTCCAGTCTAAATCTACTCAACCTTATACTGCATTTATAATAATCTGTCATATTTACCAGGAGAGAGACCTCCTAGAAAGTCTTTTTACTTAAATGTCCCAAGTTCTGTGAAACAAAAGTAATGGGTTGATAAAATAAATTACCATCTAATGGAGACTTACAGTAATTCTTGCCTAAAACTTCTCTCTTTGCTAAACCAAATATGTTGTGCTTACTTGTACTTGCCTGAAATGCTTATTTTAATAAGAAAAAGACGATTTGTCCAAAAATCCGTCTTAAAAAAGCTCTTAAACGGCAGTACATTTGACTGTGATGCTTGCAGACACCCTGACACCAGCATGTTGTCTCAGAGCTGATGCCTATAAACACACAGTCTCCCTGACGACAGCTGAGATTATGTTGCATCCAGATTATTAGGATCCTGAACATGATGCTCTAGCTGAGTCACGCCAACATCAGACCAAATATTTGGAAATTTAATCTCAATTACTGATCTCATTTTCTTTTGCAATCTGTGTTAGTTTTCCTGCAGTTTTCATGATAATATTCAGAATTTATTTAGATACGTTGAAGGCAAGCGTGCCTTCAACGTATCTAAATACTACTCTGTGCATATAAACACTTTTGTTATTTCATGCAAGTTATGCACCTGATTTCCTGCACCCCACATTTTATTGAAGAAGATATTGAAGACGTTAGCACCAGCACACGTTTCGTCACAGTCCTTTGTGTATGCTGATCTGTGTCTCTGGTGTTTTGACTGTCCTAGACTATTGTCCCTGGGAACAGAAACAATGCCATGCTGCAGAATCTGCTGCCAGACACGCCGTACAACATCACAATCGACGCCATCTATGCCGAGGGACCTGGCGGCTCCCTGAATGGAGTTGGGCGCACAGGTAAACACAGCAGACGTCTCCCACAGGTCTGACCGGATGTAATGTCCTGGCAAGTGATGCTGCAGAGGGAAGTTTGTTCCACAGAATTAAAAGAAACAAATAGAGGCTTTGCAGTTGCATCATGGATCTCCTTCACCGTCAGCTCCAACGGGCCTCATTAGCCGGCTTTCCGCCGTCGTGCCAAACGCTGGCGTGCTCGTGCTGCCAAGGCCAGGTTGCATTTCCATCGCCTCTTCCGGTCTCTGCTGGCTCCGCTGTGGGGCTGTCGGGGCCTGTAGGTTCCAGCTGTTGAGGGCCCAGAGAATCCCTACGGGCCAGACAGGGCTAACCGAGCTCTGAGGCGGAGCTAAGGCTGGTGGGCGGGGCTTACCTGGTTGTGGGCGAGGCGATGGTGCAGCTGATAAGTAGAGATGTCAGTGCAGCAGCTAGAAAAATGGAGGACAAGCAGCAGTCCTGGTCAAACGAGGACATCAGGGCTCTGCTCAATATCTGGATAGAGGACAACGTCCAACGTCAAATTGCCGCTGTTCGCTGAAATAAGGATGTTATACGATATGTAGTGAGACATCTGGCAGCGGCGGGGATCCAACACACAGCGGGACAGATCCGCCAAAAACTGAAAAAACTGAGGTCTCAGTACAAGGCAGTTAAAGCACAGAAAGCACAAAGTGGCCTCCAAAGGAAAAAAAAAAATCCCAATCCCGTGGCACGCAGTTCTGCAGGAGTTAGTTGGTGCCGGGTTTGCAGACTTTAACCAATCGATTCCTACTTCCCACTCACGTACGCAGACAGGTCGAGACTGCAGGGCTATTGGCAAGACAGTGGAAACACAAATGGTTTTTAATCTCAAAGCTGGAGGCTGAAGGTCATTAACATTAGTGCGTTGTGACCTGACCAGTCTTGCAACAAAGACAAAAAAAAAAAAAAAATCAAATCTAAATAATATTCCAACCTCAATTTAAACAAGAGATACAGGAAATAACACATTGGGGCTTACTCAAATTTAAAGATAATGGTAAAATCTACAAGTTGAGCTCTATGGACAAGTCGGCTACTGTTGGTACTGTAGGTCACATGGAGAGTTATGAATAAAACCAAGCATCGTATTCTGCTATATGAATATAACATTGTAGTATTTATACTTGGTAATGGCATTTTTTTTTTTACATTCTAGAAATAAAGTGTCATCCCACTCTTATTGCAGTGTAGCTGGGAATTAGCATCTTTGTCTGAAGCGTTCACATTTCACCAGAGGGGTCAGAGGTCAGGGGTCAGGGCTCCAGGTGCTCGTAGAAACTTAGCAGTGTCTTGCTCAAAGGCACTGCGACTGTGGAAGGTCACGTGGCTGCTGCTGAGGCTGAGGCGAACTGCGACCTCCTGAGTTGACGCTGCGTTAAAACCAATCACCAGCTCTCACCACTCGAGTCGAGTCAAACCCCCGAGAGAGAGAGAGAGAGAAAGAGAGTTTGTGCAGGGAAAATAAATACAGAAGACATACATCGGTCAACACAGCCAACATGTATTAGTCTGAGGAGTTTGGAGCGTCGGGGTTTCACAGTAGGCAGGCGGGGAGAGCTGGTGAGCATTAGCATTAGTTATACAAACAATAGAAACTCTCTGTCCTGGCGCTGGAGACGGTGCCCTCGTGCCAGGCAGCTTGGACGGGCATTGCTCCAAAGACACGGTCAGACCAGAGCAGCCGCCCAGCTCCTTCAGAAAGACTGTGAAAAAACCTCACCCAGTCCAAACACATGTATTACGTATAATGAATTTCATAAACAGATGTGAGCGGGGAAAAAATCAGCAGTGACTCGCTACCGAGGAGGCAGAAATATCAAGTCAGTCGGTCGTCCTCTTTTGAACAAACCAAGCGAGATTTCACATGTTTACATGATTTCTTACTATGATATATTACATTCAAATAAGACTGACAGGTGTCAATATAATTTTACTTGATTAAAGAACACAAATCTAAATTAAGGTAAGGTAAGGTAAGATAAGGTAAGGCAAGGTAAGATAAGGTAAAATAAGGTAAGGTAGGATAAGGTAAGACAAGATAAGGCAATATAAGGTAAGGCAAGGTAAGGCAAGGTAAGATAAGGTAAATAAGGTATGGCAGGGTCAGGTAAGATAAGGTAAGGCAAGGTAAGATAAGGTAGATAAGGTATGGTAGGGTAAGGTAAGGCAAGATAAGGCAATATAAGGTAAGATAAGATACGCTAAGGTAAGTTAAAGTAAGGTAAGATAAGTTTCTCAAAATGTGAAATTGCATTGAAAAGAGCTCGGTTTTTCCCTTATCTTACGACGACTTCATGACTAAGATAAGGATTTATAGTCCAGATGACATTTCGACAGCATGGACGTGAATCATCATTGATTCATTGCTGATTCATGCTTACATGAGCACAGGTCATGCTTTGCTTTACAGGAAGAAGATGATTCTATTTTTATATAACAATACAAAGAAAATGTTTTTTGTATTATTTTGGCACATATTGTTAAGCAGATGCACAGTATGCCTATGTGTGATATAAAAGAGTTTTTTGATTTCATCTCCACTTGAATGGCTGAGTGGAAGATTAAGACATGTTAAGAATCACTGTCTGCCATGTGTGCAATAAGGAACCATGCTGGCTCTGGGCAGTAGCCTGGAAACGAAGCTCCACCTCCTGCTTGTTGTGTCTAACTGGTGTTGATGTGCATCTCCTCTCCGGTCACAGTCGGCCTGCTGGAGCCCAGGAACCTCCGCGTCTCGGATGAGTGGTACACCCGCTTCCGTGTGGCCTGGGACCCCGTGACGGCTCCGGTGCTCGGATACAAACTGGTCTACTCGCCTCAGGGTGAGCTGATGTTACCGCGACTCATGCACACAGAAGATTAAAGCCTCTCCCTCACACATGTTGCTCTGGTCAGGAGAAAAATGGATAGTTTCATAAAATGGATAGTTTCTCTGATATCTGCAGTCTCTGATATCCGCTTGCTGCTAGTGAAATTAGTAAGTTATTAGTGGTTTTATAATCATTCAGCCATGCACAGTCCTTGATGAAGTTTTGCGCGGTTGTGTTCGCAGGCAAAAGTGAAAACCTGGATGTCTTTGTGGGTGACGTGACCTCCTACACGCTGCACAACCTCTTGCCTGGCACCACCTACGACGTCAAAGTGTTCGCCCAGTACTCTGGTGGCACGAGTTCAGCACTGAGTGGAGAGGGAACAACACGTATGTACCTGCATCCCCACATGATGCCAAGAGATGCAGGGTTCCTGCTTTGGTCATAGAAAGACCCAGAAAGGTCAAGGAACTACCATGGAAAACACAGATATTCAAGAGGTTTCAGAGGTGTAATTGAAAATTGAAGGAGTTTTCATGCTTGTTGTCATAGTTTCAAGTCATTCTGTAGATGTACTTAGCCAAAAAAGAGACCTGGGTCATACAAATCAGTTCTTCAGGAGAAAAAGTAAAATTCCAACTTAATTTCTGACAATTATAGCCATGGATTTGGCAGTATAACCCATTGTGCACTCATGAGAAATCTGATTAACAAAATATGCAGGAACCCTGAACATAGTCTCTTTGCTGTGTATGTTCTAAACTTGCTTGGTCATCCCAATCCTAATCCTAAATTTCTGCTTTGCAGTCTACCTCAATGTGACGAACATTGAGACCTACAACGTTGGCCACGACAAGTTCTGCATCAAATGGGCTCCTCACAGGGCAGCAACCTCCTACCGGATCAAACTCAACCCTGCCGACCGTGAGTCTGAGTCCTCGGATGTTTCACTTTTGATCGCACAAGAAGTAGTAGTAGTGCTGTAAAACTCTACTGCAGTAAAAGTAAGAAGTGTCTCATTTAGAATGTCCTGGCAGTAAAAGAGACTGAGTTTCCAAACAGTAACTGTGTTAGCTGTGATCTTTTCCATGCTGTTAAAAAAGGAGGAGAGAACACGCTGCACACTACATGCTTTTAAAGGGACATTGCGCAAAATTGTCGGGGGCTGTTTGAAGCGAGGACTCTTCTCAAGTCAAAAAAGTACAAAAAGTTAGTTGAGGAAAAGTACTTAGTTACTTCCACCTCTGCACATGGAATAGATTACCAGGGAGAAGCACTGAAAACAGAATTCAGTTTCATGCATTTAGAGGATGTTCACATCCAGCAGCAATAGGATAAGTTGAAATTTCTAGGTCATCTGTGTTAGAAACAGCCAGATTTAAGTAGTGCAAAGGGTCAAATGCACTTTGCAGTAACAGTACAAGCAACAACCATTCCCGTGTTTCCTGCCTGACTGTTGGCTCCAGAAGACATGGGATGTTTTGCTACCACAGATCCATTAGAGTAATACTGTATGTGCACCTGAGGATGATGGTGTGGTCCACTTGCTCACTTAGATCTTTATAGGAGTTGACTTGTTTGAGGTGATGCATGTGGTAACGTGTGCAATAAGACTCCCAGCAGATGTTTGAGGGCCTTCATCCAGATGAGGTCATTTCTGTAGTCATGGATGTTACAGATCTTCTGCCGGTTTCAGGCGGACCCTTCACAGTATTCAGCAGACTGGAACGGTTTTATGCTGGCTGTTGGGATCGTGTCTAGACTTTTTCTTTTTCGCAGAGACTGTTTATCTTCAGTCCCCCTCCTTGTGATTATTTCTTGAAGCAGGATGCAAGTTTTGGCTGGGATTGAAAGCATCCGACCACCAAGCTTTAATTGTGTCTCTGTCGGCAAAGATTACATCCTTTTTAATTACTGCAGGGTCTTTGAATCCCATCTGGTTCATATTCACACATGGACGCGGGTTAGTGGTTAAAGAGCAGGAGAACCAGGGAGCAGCATCAATATGTAAATATCTATATGGTAGTCATTAGCAATTTGGGCCGCCGTGACAAGTTGCCAGAATAAATATGTTTGCTAGTGTGAGACAGATGGCGGGTTAACCACCTCCAGGATCAAGTCTTCAGCCTGAGAATCCAGAGACCTTCACAATAAAAGGCAGCAGACAGTACTCAAGTTAACAAATAAGCCGACTGTTTGTTCTCAAGCTGAAATGCAAACAGTGGTTGGACACGACAGTGAGATGAGTAAGTGGAAAAGCAGCGAGCGGCAAATCATATATTAGTGACACAGCCTTACAAGGCCATGGGTCCACTCCATCGATATTTCCTCCATATTTGAAATGTTAAAAGTCTTGAGAAAAACTGGGCCAGCACTCATTAGAAGCAGTGCATATGAATGCCAGTTTTTTTAAGACTCAGTGCTGTTTAATATCCAGTTGAAATATTTTAGGGATTAAATGTTATCCACAGTTGCTTTCTGTATAAGTCTGTGTGTATCTTCTAACTTGATAAATGAGGGCCACTGTTTTGGAGTGGGTTTGACCCAAAGGGTTGTGGGATTTCCCAGAACAATTTAGATTCCCTTAAGTGAGTTGGATCTTAGCTTGTTGATATTACAGAGCTTATTCTGAGACCATTGCATCACCGGAGCTGTGGATTTCTGTAATTCTGTGATTCGGCAGAAAACGATGAGGTACTTTTTCTACTTAGAGCTGCTCACTGAGACACACGACATTGAAAAGTAGTCATCGTCCACGGCAGCTGTCCCAGGAGTAAACACGCTTTATTTGTTTGCTCGTACCAGAGCTCATAGTGTAAATAGGAAACTCTTGTCCCTATCTATCACTCCCTGGACGTTCGTAGAAGTAAACAGAAGAGTGACAGCACAGGGTCAAAACTTTGTTAGATAGGTGTCTTACTCAGGGAGGCTTTGGCAGGCAAGGATTGGCATTTGCTTTTGCTTGAGTCGTTCCAGCCACCTGAACTGTTCTGAGTTTGTCGACCTCTATGAGTGACCGGTCGGAATTGCAGCAACACTGATAGAACTTATTACCTCGGAAATAAAAGGAGAATAATGCCCTGACACTTTATTTGATGACCTAACTGTCGTATTCCAGCCAACAGGGTCTTCATCAGGGAAATATGTTGTTTTCCTAAATGAAGAGCTTGTTTGGGTTGACATGTTATGAAAGTAGTCAAGTCAAGTAGTGTGCGGATATTTTTCTCCTTCTATTTCCATATGCATCATTTCACCTGCACCTGCACTAAAAAAACAGTTTAGATGTGCTTAGAACTTATCTCCTCCAAAGTCTCGGGGAGCTTCATTCAATCTTACTGTTACTAGTAATCCAGCCAGTGGTCCGCGTCCAGTTTTGAAGGCCATAAAACGTAACAGTTGGGGAAGTAATTATTGATTAATTGGTTTTGACCAATATTGTGGTCTTTTTGTTGTATGGGGGAATAAATATCATACTTTTTGCCATGTAACCACACCTATTCACAGCTGAAATTGAACTAAAAGTGGTGGGTGTGACCAATATGGGAAGCCAAAGAATGGCAGATGGAAGCTCCTGGGCCTCATGGTGTTCTCCTTCGTTGTTTGTTTCCTGTGCAGCCTCCAGCAGAGGACAGCGGGAGATCACCATCCCAGCCGGCCTGCCGCAGTACTGTTTCGACGGCCTCTCGCCTGATGCTCTCTACACTGCCACCGTCTTCGTTCAGACACCCAACCTCGAGGGCCCAGGAGTCAGCGCCAAAGAGAGAACCTGTAAGTGTTTCGACTGTCCTCGAGGCCGTGGCCTGACACTGAGTCATTTGAATTGACTGGACACCAATGACTTTGTGCAGACAGGGGCTTTCTTTGCACAAACAATTCTCAGAGGCAGAGCTCCTCTCGATGCAGAAATAATCTTACCGGCTGATTAATCACAGTTTTTCATAGCACCAATTAGCTATACTGTAATGTGGAAAGACAAACTCCTCTTTGTGTTTTCTTTGCAGTCATTCTTTTTGTCCACCATGCAGTGAGGTATCATACACTAATGGCCTGGTGTTGAGAAAATTTGAAAAATTTAACTCAGATGTGATCCTGAAACCAAATAAGTACCAAACTCTCAGATGCCTGACAGATGAATACCAAAATGAATCATGTAACACTGGGTGACATCATCAGTGAATGTTTACTGTTTAAATATACAGATGTAGAAATGTAAATGCATATTAGAGCACCTTTTTGATTGATTGCATGGCAGCCAAGTCCAGCCAAGTGTGGAACCACATATTGATTGGTGACATCAGTAATGCAGTTGCTGCTTGAGACAACTATAATGTGAAAGGTAAATTAGTGAGGAGACAAAGCAGCATTGATCAGTCGAAACCAATCAAAAGAATCGATCACAATAACTTTCAAAATGCATGAATATGGTGGCAAGTTGTGTCATTGTTGTGTCAAGTCAGAATTTGATGAGTGATGTCTGACATATGACACAGGACGGCACACAAACAAATCCACAAACACCTTGCCCTATACTGTAGAGGCATCAGGTGATACCATTTTAAACAACACCAGCGTGATGTTGCTTGTTTTTCTTCATGATTGTTAAAAAATGTCCTCACAGTGATTTTTAATTTCATGTGTTGATCTATTTATTTTCCCCTGAAGTGATGAAGCCTACTCCAGTTCCAACACTGCCGCCAACTCCAACCCCTCAACCCACAATCCCCCCGGCATGGGCAGGTAGGCATCTCATAGCACCCTTACTCCTTTACTGTCTGATTTTTGTCTTTTTTTGTCCTCCAAGGATGGCAAAGTCATTTGAGTGGTTATTTGTCTGGAGGTTTGGGTTAGAGTAAAGTTAGGGTTAGGCATAAATTGGTTGTGGCTAAGATTCACAAAAGGCTGTAGAGAATTAATGTAAGTCATGACTTCACCATCCTAGGGAAAAAAAATCTTCGATTGGGGCACAAAATGCAGATGTATATGTGTCACTTCACCTTCAGTTGTATCAATTCAAACAAAAAAAAATCAAAATCAAATCAAAATTGTAAATTAAGCCTCAGCAGATTTGCTGCTTCTTGAATGTCAAAGAATTGTATTTCTGTGAACTGAGTTAAGTCGGGAGTGAGCCCGTTATACTACGAGGAAACGAGCACATCCTTCCAGGACACTTTCCTGCGATGCCACATTCACAAACACCAGATGCAACAGAAGAGTTCTTCCCAAGATGACTGTAGTTGTCAGCTTTGAAGAAAGTGGATCAACCCAGAATTAAATGGATCGAGTCTATTCATTCAAGCTCAGCTTTGATTGGAAACTGCTCAATAGAGCATTTTGGCCAAGGCCGAGGCTTGCACGCTAGCTCCTCCTGGACCTGAGCTGTGCCAGCAGAGAATTAATAGCCGCCACATGTGCTCTTGGCCCTTTGGGCCGAATGAACGGGAACACGCCCATTGAGAACGAACAGTTTAGGTGTTGAAAAAGGAAGAGAGACTAGTCCAAAGAATCTGTTTGTGTCGTAAGGTATTGTGTAAAACTTGTTTATAAATCTCTGAATGGAAGGAAGGGATTAGAGAGGATTACAAAGCATGCTCCACCACATAAGGCAAAGATTATTCAAAGCTTTTTGCCCAATTCGTTTTAGTCAGAGAGAAACCCATTAAAGACAGCTCACTTTCAACCCTTCTGGTGACCAAATGTTCCTTGTTTTGTCAGTATTTTCAAGGAATTTTCGATCATTTAAACCCATAATTACTATACATAGCCCCATCACGTCATTTTTTTCCTCAATCGTTTTGTTTTGCTGCAAGCTCTCAGTGGATGTTTTATGCGTTGTAGCATGGGAGCAGTAATTATGCCATGCAATGATGCCATTTTCTCTGCTGGTGCCTGTGATGTTGTCCCACGTCTGGCCGGTTGACTTTAAAACTCTTCATTGACTTGTTTTCTTGCCTCAGTGTGCAAAGGTGCCAAGGCAGATGTGGTGTTCCTCATTGACGGGTCCTGGAGTATTGGCGAGGAGAGCTTCACTAAAGTTGTGCGCTTTGTCTCCACCTTGACCGGCGCCTTTGATGTTATTGGCCCCACGGGAATGCAGGTTTGTGATGAAAACACTGATGCAGCTGTTAGCGGGCTGTGTAGCCCTGCAGTGTAATTTAACACAGCATCCAAGCTGCTTTGACATCACACACATCATCCCCTCTTTCCACACAGGTGTCGTTCGTCCAGTACAGTGACGAATCAAAGACAGAGTTCAGGCTGAACGCTTACCAAGACAAAGGCATCCTCCTGTCCGCTCTTCTTCAGATTCGCTACCGAGGAGGAAACACCAAAACAGGTTAAGGCACAACCTACATCACTGTGTATAACTGTCTTCACTGAACTGCACTGCTCCTGTTTCAATCAGTAATCAATCAGGCAAATCGGCTGCACTGATCAGAATCTCTTTTTGCTGCCTCTCTACTGATCAGGAGTGGCGCTAAAGCATACGTACGAGAAGGCCTTCTCGATTGAGAACGGGATGAGAAGAAACGTGCCCAAGGTCGTCGTGGCGATCACCGACGGACGCTCTCAGGACGAGGTGAAGAAGAACGCTGCCAAACTGCATCTTGCCGGTAAGGGACACGGCGTTCGCTGCATGGAAGTGAATGCATGTGGTTCAGTTTTACATGCACACATACACGTGCGCTCGTTTGGCGCCTTGGCAGAATTTACTATTGGAGAAATAAACTTGCAAATGCTGTGCTGCCTCTTAAAATGCAAACCAGCCTCCTGCACATTATGAAATATTTGCAGTGAAGGAGAAGAGGTCTAGGTTTGTGTTGTGTTGCTCAGGTACAGTCTGTTTACTTTCTTTTTTTTGTTTGTTTGTTTGTTTGTACGCGTTCCCCTGCGCAGGTTACAGCGTGTTTGTGGTCGGGGTTGCCGATGTGGATTTCGTCGAACTGCAGAACATTGCCAGCAAACCCAGCGAGCGGCACATCTTTGTCGTGGACGACTTTGACGCTTTCGAAACAATCAAAGAAAACCTGATTACCTTCATCTGCGAAACGGCGACATCATGTGAGTTTTGTGCCAAAACAAAATGAACAGGAGCACGCTGCTGGTTTTTTGTTCGTACGCGATGAGTCGGTGCTAATGTGTCGCAAATTTCCATTCCTGTCCCACAGCTTGTCCCTTGATTTTCCTGAATGGATTCACCTCACCTGGTAAGCACAAACAATCAGATCTCCACTCTTCATGGGAATGCATCCCACTGAATTTTACTTTTAATTTTCCCACATTATGCTATAAAGACTGGAATTCATTCAAAATATAGAAAATCCAGTTTCATTTGCCAAGGACTTAAGTTACCTCCTGACCTTTAAAATGTGCCTTAATTCCTTGTCATATTTTACTCAGGATTTAGCAAAAGCATGTGCCAATCTTTCTACATGGTAGATATGTTTTATTTTGTTTGATTTCTGATCCTCTTTTCCCGGTTGTGTGACAGGCTTCAGGATGCTCGAGGCCTTCAACCTGACCGAGAAGACCTACAGTTACATCAAAGGTGTTTCCATGGAGCCTGGCTCCTTTAACAGCTACACAGCCTACAGACTCCACAAGAACGCCTTCCTGAGCCAGCCAACAACGTGAGTCTGCCACGACCAGCCATGCAGTCATGTTTTCTTTTGTTGTTTTGTCTTTCCGGGACACTTTGCTGAACATGCATGCAGTTTTGTTTCTGCACAATCCTGCTTTGCATTCATATTCATACCTGGAGACTGGAGTTCCCAGTCACAAACATTTGTCCTGGAGGCAGAATTGATCTTGTTGGTTGAATTGTAACTCAGTGGGTGGAACCAAAGAACCACAGTTTTTCAGGCATGACATTTATGTTGTTTGAGGGTCAACCAGTTAGCTAACTAGCTTACCCAGATAGCTACAGGCCACCAAAGCTAGCTTGATCTTAGATTACTTAGCACAGCTGGATTATATGTAAAAGATCAGCTTCCTCCACTCTTAGTCTGATTCCGATGTGATTTTGATTTGATTTATTTGCACATATAAAACAAAGCAGCAGAAACACACCAGAAAAGATGGGAGGTGTCCAGGTGAGATTTTTAAAAAAAAAAAAAGAGGCCTATAGACGAAACCTCACCTCAGTAAGGATTATAAACTATAACAAAGTCAGGTAATCCGGTCCTTGCCTCTTTCACTGGCCTGGAATCCGACACCATTAGAAATTACTAGATAGCAAAAACTGCAAATCACCTCCCAGTTCACACCTGGGAGCTGCCCAGTCAAACCACAGTCTTGTCAGTCACGTTCGTTTGTTCAACCCAAACTGTTAAGTCAACAACACGACGCTTCTTGCCCAGCCGTGTCCAGACACATTGCTCGAGCTCGTTTCCTCTAAAAACTAGGTCAGTATATTTACGATGCACTGTGGGGCTGGATAGGATCGGCTGAGCCAGCAGGTCATGACAGCATGTGGCCCGCTTTTAAAAAGAGGCTAGAAGTCAGTCCACGTCGAGCAGAGTCAGACAGAAAGTGTCCCATGAATGACGGAGACGTTTGGTTTGTGGAAGACAGCCGTGTCACATCATCAGAGTGACAGAAATGTGTGTTGTAATTGTAATTGAGAATGTAGTTTTCTGTTTGGGAAATTGGACGTCACAACTAATGGAACCTTTTCTATTAACATCTAATAATATCATAATACATTCTGTTCATTATAGTATCACTTTTCATACAGAAAATGCAGCTCAGACCGCTTCACACAAAATATTAAAAATGCTCAAAGGGCTTTACAAGAAAATTAAACAAAAAAACAAAAAAGCATAAATGCATGTGGAGATGCAAGGAGCAATAAAACATGCAAAGTTGTTAAAAAAGTCAGATAGAAAAGTAAGTAAATAATTTATTTATATAGTGCTTTTCACTGATAAAATCACAAAGTGCTTTACAGTGCATACAAGGAAGTAAGAAAAGTAAGAAAAAAGACTAAGAAAAGTGAGATAGAAGAGATAGAGCTGTAATAAAAGCTAAAAATAAAATAAAAGGAAACAACCAGTGAGTTTAGGATCAAGACAGCATCAAATCAAACAGTCGCACAGATTATCTAGAGTGTAATATGACAGATATTCCACTCTGTATGAGCACTTTAAAAAGCAGTTGTGCCCTATTTTCAATCGCTCAATGGAAATTAAAAGAATAAGTAACAACCAGCTCTCACAAGAACCCCCCGTGCACAGCCAGTGTTCACAATCAGGTTCTGATCGGTCACAGGAACAGAAATAAACCACTGCACTGAAATGACTTTACTGTCACTTTATTGGGACGAGGCAACGCATTTCGCGCGTTGCTTCCTCAGGTTCACTCAGCAAAACTGAGTAACTCAGGTGTGATAAATACATATCAGTCTCACTCCCAGCCATCACAGTTTTTACTTTCCTCAAAGTATTTTTAATAGAAAGGTGAATCATGTTACAGAACCCATGGCCATTATTTCACAACATTACATTTTCCAATTCATTTCCAATTTTATTTTTGTCTAAGCTCTCTAATTGCTTTACAGTTGTGATTTTCACAAAGTTGGGATGAAGTTTTAAGAGAGTGCAAAGATGTGAAACCGTTACCACTCTGATCAACATGCTTATCGGACAAAAAACTCATACTAGTGCATGAGTCTCATCTTGTTACGTATCTCCAGTGAGCATCACCTTGTACACTCAGGAGCGCTACCTGTTCTCCATCCATGGATCAAATAAATTATAGATTCAAGATTCAAGATTTCTTTATCGCCACTGCACAAGGTACGGCGAAACTGAGTTGAAATCCTCCTGACAGTGTATTCACACATCACTGCCATTAAACTGAAACCTAAAACCAAACCAAAGTATTCAAGGTGCTAAATATATACAGTACATCATATATATGAAAATATATGCATTTGCTGTAACATATAAAAACAAGTTATTAGCAGCTGCACTATCAAAAGAGAGTTTTAGCAGCTGAAAAAAATATTGCACTTGAGGATCCTGCACACTGGTGAATTACACTGATACACTATATTCAAGAGCAGCTCTGAATTGCATCCTCCTCTCCTTAACTCACTCTTTTCCCCCTCAAAACCGGTTTTACTTTGATTCTTAGTTATTGTATTCATTTTCCGAACACTTCGATCTGACAGGACCATTTTGTTTTATTAATCTGACCCTTGCCGTCCTTGCTACTGGTCGCTTGTAAGTTTGGATTTCCCAGGAATTTAAGCTGTTGCACAGTCTGGTCATAGACTTTGAGTGAAAGCCTAAAATGTACTGTAAATGCACTGTAAATGTAAAAATGTAATTTCTTTCTGTGTGTTGTCGTGTGAACAGAGAGATCCACCCAGATGGTCTTCCTCAAGCCTACACCATCATCATCATGTTCCGCCTGCTGGCCGAATCGCCCAAAGAGCCCTTCGACATCTGGCAGGTGTCAACCAAAGACCACAAGCCGGAGACCGGTGTCACCATCAACCGTAAATATCATCCGCTGTTCCAGTCTGCTGATGTGTGCATGTGTGTGAGGAGGTGTGGGAGCTGGGGGAATACTTGTGGGCACCGGCATACAACACCGCGGAAACATGCGAGTAGACGTCGAGCAGCTGTGCCTCATTGGGTCGTATCTGTTCATGATGCCTCCGGTGGCCTCAGGCTGCTTTGGTCCCGGTCGATAACCACACACACTCCTGCGCCACAACAATCCTGTGGCATCAGCCCGGCTCAGCTGGCTCTCGTAAAGCCCTCCGTTCCTCTCACCAAGTGTGTCTGCTTGGCTCCAGTGAACGGGTCCCTAGTGAGGATTGTTTTGTCCTGGTTCTAGTATAAGAATCCCTTGCATGACATGGAAACCCAGATTCAGTAGAGAATCATGCACCATATCGTGGACATAACCAGATCAGAAAGGCTTGTTATTTACCAATTGAATGCAATGAGATAATGGCCAAGCTGATGAAAAAATTAAGCCTCTTGCACATGTACTGGAACTCATGTTCTTCTGCTCGCACGATATTTAGTCGTACTATGAGGCCAAGCACATCAACATCACACCCAGTTCACCACCACCGGAACCCTGGTTTCATATAGGCTTTGTGCAAAGAGTTGGTCCGATAACAATGGCTGCTGTCACTGCAAATAAGATGCAGGGATCATTTCTTGGAAGTCATTCAGTCAAGCAAGAGGATTTCCTCTCTAAGGCCTTGTTCAGACTGTCAAATCTCTATTTTGGCAGATCCAGATTGATTTTTAAAAAGTCTGGACAGCAAAAGGAGGTGGTTTGAAATGCGATTCCAATCAGATTTCTATAGATGCATCTCAGTCCAGATGCTCTAGATCAGGGGTATCAAACTGGTGCCATGGAGGGCCAAGAGGCTGCAGGTTTTCATTCCAACCAAAAACTCCACCAGGTGATTTCACTGATCACCTCATCTTCAAGCAGAGGGAAGGGACTAATCAGTGAAATCACCTGGTGGAGTTTTTGGTTGGAATGAAAACCTGCAGCCTCTCAGCCCTCCATGGCACCAGTTTGACACCCCTGATCTAGATGCTCAAACCGGATTTCAAACTGTCTTTGCGTCAGTCGCAACCTGACACACAAAGACGTCAAATCCAGGGGGAGGGAAGTGCAGCAGAGCGGCTGAGCAGAATCCATGCTGCTCCTAGCAGAGCGGCATGGAGACGCTGAAATAAACGGTCAGCTGTTGTTTCGGGGGAGGCTTTTGGACATGCGTCATGCGTCTGCACTAGAAAGTGGCGTCATCAGCGTACATAGTTACTGACACCTACCTCATTAACACAGCAACCTAATATGTTTGTGACATCTGGACACACACATCCGATATGATCACTTTCAAATAAAAGTGTGGACAGTCTGTCTCTGAGAATATTTGAGAGGCAAATCTGATTTGCCTGTAGTCTGAACAAGGCCTAAAAGCTCCAATCAGATCAGAGAGTGCTAAAGAGGGCACCAGCCTTCATGCATTAGTTGTTAAAGCTTGTCTGCACCGCATCTTAACTTGCATGAACGGCAGTAACACGAAAACTCTCACACATTCTTTGCACAAGCAACTGAGTCATGAAAGTTACGCATACTTCCCATTGCAATCTTTGAGTCCAGACCAGAGTACAGTGTTTGCACTGAAGAAGGAGAGCGATGTGAACGTTTTGTCTCTCTCTCTCTCTCCTCAGCCTCCAGCCAAACGGTGTCATTTTTTAACAAGGACGAGCGGGGTGAGCTCCAGAGAGTCGTTTTTGACACTGATCAAGTGAAGAAAATCTTCCATGGGAGCTTCCACAAGGTAAACAAAGCACCACTGTTGGGAATACATTGGACTTGCACTTAAGCCGAGTAACAGTCACTGGCTGAGGCCGTCAAGCAGACACTTCATTTTTCATCTGCGTTGGATTAGTGTTTGTGCGTTATGACAGTCACAGGATATTGGACTGACAAACTTGGAGCACAGCAAAACACAAGCAGACCTACAGGAATCCATAGTGCAGACAGGATGTATAGACAGCAGACTAAACATAAACACACCTCAAGTATATGTAAAGTTGAAGGACTTGTGTGTGTCGTGGCATATTTTCATGAAGGTTAACAGCGGCCAGTCCGGTGCTCTGATGGCTCTCCCATTTAGATTAAACAGAATAGGGATTATATAACTTTGAATTATATAACATTTCCTGGGACTGGCAGCCGGAGGCGTGGCACATCAATTGCGGTGCTCTCCTTTGTTCTCCTTGGACGCTCTGAGATTACACAGATACTGCAAATGCCCGGCATTCCACAAGTGCTGTATATTACAGGCGGCACACCTCGCGTACAGCTACAGACATGTATTCCTCAGAGTTATGTCTGCTCAGGCAAACAGATGGTCCGCTCCGGGTTGTGAAACGCAGCGCCACATGATGCTCGATCGGGGGAAACCGGGCCTTCGCTCTTCATTGATTAGACCCAGCTCAGAGCCTCTAATCAAG
Organism: Myripristis jacobus; assembly: GCA_900302555.1. Lineage (NCBI taxonomy): Eukaryota > Metazoa > Chordata > Actinopteri > Holocentriformes > Holocentridae > Myripristis > Myripristis jacobus. The sequence goes on from OMLB01002282.1 coordinate 54,883, forward strand.
CGACGGAGGCAGCCGTCAGTCTCCTGTTAGCCTGCGTGGATGTTATGACTTCGCTGCAGACAGTTTGACCTCAGCTGAACCTTTTTCCAGCTACAGGTGCGGCTGTGGAGCATGAAGGATGATTTTTTTCCGTTTCCTTGCTTGAGCAGAACAGTTATGAAGGTCATCTGTGGGTCCCACTGGCTTGACGAACCCTCGTTGGACAGAAAAAACACTGTATAATTTCAAAACTGCATGTGCATCAGCGATAAAAAATAATGTTTTTCCCTCCCTGCCTGAGAAATCTGCTTTTTTTTTTCTGTGCCTTTCATCTGACAGCAGCTGATGCAATATATGCTATGGAACCTAACCAGTAAGGCTTTGACAACTTTCTGGCCCAAACCGAATACAGGAGATTTTCGGTGGGAGGCCCTAAAACTAAAAGGAGCGATTTTAAAACATATTCTCGTCTTTGCATGAGGAGCCGCGGTAAAGCTTCCAAACAGAGGGAATGTGTTACAGAGCGAAGGTCAGGGCAGGGTGCTGATAGCCGGCCTGTGGACAAAGTCATTTACAAGACGTACTGCCGGGGAAAGTAGTTTGGACAACCGTGCAACTGTATCACAAAGACTCCATAAGCTCCTCTTGGAGGGGGGGCGGCTTTAAAAATGTGCTGCAGTCCCTGTGCTGGCGCGCTAGCCTGGAAAATATTGGGTCACTGCTTTTGCTATTAAACAATTACATCAGAGAGGGGCTGAGTAACACCAGCATGAGGGAGGGGAGGTACTTCTCTCCCTTCCCCCCCTCCCCTCTCGCTCTCCTCTTGGCTCAGCTTGCATTTTGGAAGGGAGGCCTCCGTCTTGCCTCCGCGGCCTCTGGTAGCCGACCGCAGGGGAATTCTTGCTGCAGCAAAGTCTGCTCTGTGGTTTACCTCCCAGCATGGTTATGTACGCTGCGTCTCCTCCGCGCTCAGGGGGAGAGACGGATGCAGGGAGGGAGGCTCGCACTCTGACGCCCCGTTTGCCTGGGATTACACCGGGACGTCCCGTCATTTGTAACAATGACAGCGACTGTTTGTGTCTTTTCTTTTTCCTTGTGAATCCACCGAGTCGTTGGCAAAAAAATGACATACTGTGCCCTGTTCAAGCTGTTCCACTTTTAATAATTTACCCCGTTTGAAACAGTTTTTCAGCCAGTGCATAAAAAAAAAAAATAGAAAACAGGCAAAAATCTGCCAGTGGAGATGAGATAATTTCACTTGTTTCCAGTGCTAATTAACCTGTTTCCAAACCGACTTATCACAGTTACTCTGATGCATAGAGTGATGCAGACAAGTGGGTCTCAAAGTTTTTTCAATAATGTTCCCCCTTTCAAATATTTTTTCAGCCAAATACCCCCTGACCAGTAAAAAAACAAAACAAAAGAAAACTGGTAGAAACCCTCCTGTGGTTGGAGGGTCAGTCCAGCTGCATCAGTGTGTGAAGCAACAACCTGATACTGAGGAGATCTGGTTGTTATGAAATCTGCTTTATCAAACACAGGCTAATTAATTTAGAAATTATGCATGACTAATATTTTTTTTTCTGTCGACGAGTTTTCGTTTTCTAGGATGTGAAGTGTAAAACATCCCATCGCCATCCTTGAAAGAAAAAAAAAAATCCCTGTCCAACAGAAAACAGACCAACAGCGCATTGCTCTTCATCCTCATCCTCTCCTTCAGTGCTCTATACATTGTTTTTTTTTTTTTTAGGAGAATCCCACTCAATTAATTACCATTTTAGAAAAGCTCTCACGTACCCCCTGCAGTTCTCCAGCGGACCCCTAGGGGTGCATGTCTCCCCGTTTGAGAACCACTTTTTCACTGATGTCTCATTTCTCTCTTCCCTGTCATAAGACATGGATGCATTAGTGCAATTTGAGAAAGGTTTCCATAAAATTCTTGGCACAACTTTCAGGTTTTAAGTTGCTAATCCAGAGGGAGACAAATTGTAAAATCTCGTCTGGTGACTCTTGCGATTTCAGCAAATTCTGGATTACTGCTTTAATCCAGATTCCACATCAGGAGGTTTTTAGTTGCGTGAAGCTGTAGGTGTCGACGTGGTTAAAGTACAGTAGGTCACCTCAGGAGGAATTTTTACTGCGGTAGCTGGAGAGCAGGGAGGTCAGAGGTTAGAGGTCAGCCAGAAAGCGGCGACCTTGGGAGTTCAGTGTCTTTGCTCAAGGGCAAGGCCGCAGGGCAGACACATGGAGGTCACGGGAGTTTGACCCTGCAACCTTTCACTTCCAGAAGCCACTCACTCTCGTTTTCCTGGTTTTTTTTTTTGTTTTTTTGTTTTTTTTTCATCGGCTGAGCCTTCTAGCCACCACAAAAATAAAAATAGTAATTTTTTTTGTAAAGATTTAAAAGCCCGTCAGTCATGGAACTGGCGCAGGATTGCAAACGACCGTGGCTTATTGAACTGCCAGCACGTCGCACAAACAAACATGATTTAGACAGTCTGCTTGAGTCGGACCGCAGCCTCCCTACTGAGATTGATGTTTGGGTTTGTTGTCTTAGCCGCCCCTGCCAGATTCATAGCGTTGTTGCGGGGCGCGTCGCAGGCAGAATCCGCCACGTCACCGCTCTGCTCAGCTTAGATAATCCCTTTTCCTTCATGGCACGCAGAAAGCAGCGAACTCAGCACTGGAAAGAGCTCCCATCTCCTCTCTGAGATGTGTTTAGCAGCAGAGCGAAGGCGAGCAGACAGATGTGTGGTGGATTTCGGAGGGATTTGGAGCCTCTCCTGGGTACCGTGGGATTGGATAGGGATTGAGTCAGCGAGGGAGGATCCTCCCCGCCAGATCTGTGTGAACTGTCAACCATCGCCGGGTGATCTGTGCCAATCTCAGTGAAATAGATCAACTCGTTTGCCAGTAACTGTCTTTGCTGAGAGCTCAGAGAGCGCTGGAAGTCGTCCTGGTTCAAAAAAAAAAAAAAAAAAAAAAAAAAAAAATGAAATAAGGTTGATTTGACCAGTGGGATTATCTTGACATGTGAGACATTTAATGAAACAAAGGAGGAGCTGTTTTCTGAAGAGGAGGGAGATTCAGAGAGAGTCGAAAAATGTACAAATAATGAATAAACCTCTGCTTTAACTCGGTATGGATCAGACAGAAACAGGCTGATAAGGTAGATGGAGATTTAAACCAGAGTTAGGCTGATATATCAGGCTTATAAAGGCTTTTTATTACATGTGGATACAGTATAGGAGAAAAAAACAGAAAAAAAATACAACTTCCGATAAGGTTTGATTCCCTTTTCATTTAATTTCCTTCACATTTATTCATTCCAGTGTTTTGTTGTTTTGTGAATTAATTGTTGATATAAAAGCCGCGATGTGTGCCAGTTTCCCCCGTCAGTGAGCAGAAGCTGCAGAGACTCTCAGACCTTTTCCACCTGCAGAGGCTAAAACTGTTGGCAAAAAAACACTGAATATTTTAGATTCTCTTCACATTAAATCTATTAAAATTAACGGCATTGGCACAAACGACCAGGTATCTGCACTTTCAGCCTGTAATACTGATGTTGACATGAAACAGCACTATGGGTCAGACCCCAGTTTTAACCCTGCGTGTGCATGCAACACAGGGAAGAGACCCGGCGAGCTGAGACAAAGAGAGAAAAATGGAAAAAGTGATCGCTTTCTCCAGACACTCTGACACTCTCTGTTTCACTCCATTCAATAAATAAAGTTTTCTAAGTAAACAAGTGAGGAGATACTTCTGTTTTTGTCCCGGTGATGGAGGTTGAGGGAAACGGCACCACCTGCAGACAGCGGCGGTGTGTGACGATAACCTCAGCACTGATTCTAACTGTAATTTTAACTTTAATTTTACTTTAAATTTAACTTTAACTTGGACTTGAGCTGCACACGTTCCCACCTGCGATGCAGTGGGTGTTTCCCGATTTTTTAGAGTCTGTAAAATACATATACCTGCATGTTATGAAAAATGGAAGTGATTGCTCAGAGACTATTTGATAATATGACATAATGATGCCGGGGCAAAAATCCCATTTCATTATTGGGGG
>OMLB01002283.1:4371-21562 GCA_900302555.1 Myripristis jacobus
CCAACTACGCTGACAGAGGCTCCCGTGCCACTGATCTGAAATTTGGGTATTTTTATCTGCAGAATGTGACGTTTCAGAGACACTTTGAACTTTTTTATAAAACTAAATCCAAGAATTACCAACAGGCCAGTAAATTGTCTGGTGGAAAGAAGACATTTAGTGTTGACTGTCACATTTTAAGGGGTCATTTTACTGAAAAAATGCATGTAAAATTGCTTAATGTACCTTTAATTGCCAATTGTACATGAATCTGCGTTCCACTGTATTCAACTTCAATTCAGCTTTATAGTCATTATACTGTGCCAGAGCAATAGTACAATAAAAAGTAGACTTGTGACCTCAAATACAGGGAAGAATATTGGTGAGGTCAGACTGGGTCATCTTGATAATGCTGGTGCACTGTGACACAAATAGAGCTTCACACACAGTACAGAGGAGCAGTGAGAGGCATGCTTGACAGTGGACTATCATTACATGAGGGTGAACAAAAAGAAGAGAAATGCCTAGAAGTTTCAAAATTGGCTATTGTGTGAATTGTCATTTCAAACACTGGTAACGGTACTGGCCCGGAATTTCACAATCAGTCCATTCCTCGTTAATAGAGGATAGTTTTGTTTTTTTTTGTTTTTTTAAAGAAGGAACACCACCAGTGAAGGAATCAGAAATCCACACCCTGCAGTGGCTCAGTGATGCTAAGATCTGTTGACTGGGGCGATGCAGGAAGCCTGACATCCCTGGTGTTCGTGAAACCACTCTGCATTTATTTCACAGTGTGTATGGAGACACTGCCGTTTTGGAATAAGGGAACATCTTGGGGGGAGGGCAGTTTTTGCACCCTAGGCTGACCATTTCAGGACCATGTAGAGTAATCATTACATCTACTCGACGGATGCCACACTGTTACAGATCCATCGCGATGTTGGCAACAGGCACTGAGCCTCATGTCAGCGCTGTGTACACATGAATTTGACCTTTATTATGTGTTCATAGCAAAGATAAAATTTATGGATGCTCAAGGATGCCCTTATTATATAGAGCATTCAAATCTTGCTCTACCTTGTGCCAGGATTTATGTTGGCAAATATTTTTTTGTTTATTTAAAGCTATGCACAATAGTGACTGAAACCTCATAAAAGCATCTGTAGTGTGGATGGCACAATGGAGTCTTTGCAGAGAATTTGCCGAATGAAATAAAGACTCTGTTGATAAATCAGTTTGCTTTCCGCCACCATGACTTTATCAATTACACTCTTGCTTTAAGAACATAGGGAAAAATATTAAATTGATTTGTAAAGGGCTTGTGGAGAGCAAAACATTAGGCACGCCTGAATTCGGCTCCGAGGGTGAATAATTTGGATTGCATCTTCCCATCGTTGTCAGCTCCTCATAATTAATCCAGCAGAATGTTGTCTGGCTGTTTTGATGCAGTGAGTTCAGTCCAGAGGACAGCTGGGGTTCACGCATGTCAACAACGTCTCCAATTACAGCTGTAATGCGCTCATCCATTTCTTATGTTTAGACCTCATCCTGTGGCTGCAGTCCTGCCCCTGATTTCTACCACCATTTTGGAGTCAAATCACTTCATTTGACCTTTTCAAAATGTGTAGTTTGCAGCCAGTGTACCAGAATCAGAAATACGTTATTGATCCCCAAGGGGAAATTGGGTCAGTTGCAGTTACTTAATTTTCAAGAGAAGACTTAAATTCTAAGAAATAGAAATGTGAAATATAAAAACAACAGTATGTACATTGCGTATAAAGTTGTATCAAAAGTAAGTGGTCAAAACTCCTCCAAACCAAATGACTATGGAGGGATACAAGTTAAAACATAACTAATTACACGGCTTTTCTAAAACAAACAAGATAGAAAAAGACATTTAAGAAAAAGTGTGAGGAGAAGTAAGAGTAACTGTAACAAGCGGGTGTTTACTGATGTGCACATGGTGCTGACGTCTGCTGTCCATATATGGGCTTACTGGGGAGTTCACATGCACTAATTTCAAATTCATCAGTGGACAGAACTGACGACTTCCACGCATTTCCGGAATCGGACTTTGCATCATCTTCCTTTCTTATTTTTAGATTGTTTTTTTTCCATTGCAAACAGGCTCTCAAGAGCAGAAGCTTATTCAAATGTGATATCTCAGACACCACTGGTCTAATTTTGGCTAGACTTGGATAGATGATGCATTTTGGCTCTGTGTTCTGCCCTTTAAAAATGGTAACGATTGGCATAACAACAATTAAAGGTCAAAATTTCAAACTTTGAACTGCTACCCCTATGGTCCAATTTTGATGAAACTCGGGGGGATGATGCATCTTGTTACTGACTGGCCGAGGGGACGCCTGCATCCATCACGCGGGATGACATGTTTACCATCGCCTTGTTTTTGAGGTTGTAGTTTTGTGATGTTTTAGCTGCCATCCCATTTTAAGTGTCCATCTATTCCTGTCAGTGAGCTTCAGCTTGAGGCTACTGCTCCTCTGTGCCGATGCAGTTAGTTTGTGTTTGGCATGCTGGATGCTGGTGTGATTTTCCAGACTGTCGCCATTGTTGCGTTGAATAATTTGTGGTTTCGTGGCCGGTGTACCTGAAACTCTGGCACCAGCTCCTTGTCTGAGCTCTTTTGTCACAGCTCTTTTAAAGCTGGCAAACTTCTAATTGGCATTCAACTCAGCGTGACTCACCTAAATTGCTGCCTTTGAAATTGTGATTTAGTGTTGATAAATCCTTTTTCCAGTAGTGTTTCTGCTATTTTGTCCACATACCCCCTACATACATAGAAAACCACTGCTACAAGATTTGATAGATTGCCTTTAATACATAAAATGGGCTCAAGTGTCTGCAGCTGTTGTTCTGTTCGCGTCAATTTTCCTGATAGCGGCCCTCGAGGAAGTGAGAGCCGCTCTTTCATGAAACAAAATATGTCTTTCATATATTTTTTCTCAATTCCTTCCATTTAATTTCCCACAAAAGACCTTTGTCTAGCAACAGTGTCACGCTGCTTTATCACTCTCATTCAGAAATACACCTTTCCTGATGATGTGAAAACTGCATGGCTGTGAAAGAGGTGGTGGCTAATGTTCAGGGGAGCTTGAAGTCATGCCTGGATGCCCAACACAAACTGTAACGAGCACTGCCTGCCTCTCTGCTGTTGTTACAGGAGGAAAATGCCACAGCTACCAGTGGAGGACCGGAGGATGGAGCGACAATGAAAGAGCCGTGTGGTGTCAGCGCTCCGACGGTGTCAATGTCACAGGTGGACACAGCTAGCATCTTCTGGCCACACATTAGATGGCTCTCGCAGATACACTCACACACAGGCGCACACACACACACACAAAAACATAAACATCTCTGTGTCTCTTTGGCTCCACTCACGGTGCGGCTGAAAGTGTGCCAATTCTAATTTTTCTGCTCTGATCTGGACCACATGGAGCAGGGATACACTCGTCTTTTCAATGCGACTTGTCATATCCGATCACAACAGGAACGTGTACACTTTGATTCAGATCTCAAAATCCAGATTCTGAGGCGAGTTCATAGTTCAGTCAGAGACACTTGGAATTAACCATTTATTGAAGACGGTAATACAGTTATTTTTGGCAGACCGGCTGTGCTTTGAAGGTTCTGTGGGATTCCTCCCAGCTTGAGGAATCTGCTGAAAGAAATAATCCTCCTGCATGGTGAATCATAAAAATTACAACACAGCAATGGGCATAGTTAAAATCATAGCTAGCTACCATGATCCAGCATGCTTAAAGTAGAAATGTTGGGGTGGTGCATCATGCATGACATGAAAACAGCAGTGTATGGGCAAAACTTAAGACCTCATAAAAATCGCTTTACACACTTATGAATCTGATTGACGCTGTCATTTGAATGCATGAAACAGTTGAAAGCTGATCAGCTGTGTTTGCAGACTCCAGTGCTCTGTCTGGACTACACAATGCTTCATTTGTGTGTGGACAGCAGTATTTAATGTGCTTATTAGGTTCCACACACACCACAATCGAGGATCAGTGGAGGAAAACAAAGAATCGGGTGTAGTAGAGAAAAAAAAAAACAGTATAAGCAGGCCTACTTTTGCTGGAGGTCTGACTCACAGGGATTTCTGTGGTTGATCAAATACTCTGCTTTGCCACTGATTAACTGATTAATCAACCCCACCACCTCGCCGCTTTGCTACCAGCAGGTGAATGAAACTGAACAGACATCTTGTCAAACACGATTTTGCTTATTTTAGATCTCTCGCTTCTGCCAACTGCAACACTTAGACAATGAGTCCAAATTAAATCGCATGGCAGAAAACGTCTGCTGCATTGCTCTCTGGGGCTGAAACTTTCTGGCGTTTTGCACCTTAGGCCACACCCAGTCAGTGATGTCACGGTGGGTGTTTTTCATCAGCAGTCCGTGTCAAAGAAGTGCATCTACTACAACATGTAACATGCAAGTTTCAGCCACTAGATAATAGTACAGCAGACATTTTCTTCAAATAAAATTTACATCATTAAAATGTAAATAAAAGCATATGTGTGCATGTAATTATTTTGCAAAGCTAAATGCATCCAGGCTGCTGTCATGCATCTTTTCTTTGGTGTAAGCATTTACCACCCAGCAGCAAGCATGATCAGCCAAGACCCATCAGACTGATAAATTGACTGTTCAGCCCTTGTTTTGTCATGCAAAAGTTATGCAGCCACATAGTGACTTCACAGGCAATGAGTTCTCAGGCTTTTATGGGAGCCATAAAAACCTCAATAACTGCTGGCTGTTAGTTCTACTGCTAAAAATATGGACAATCAATAACGAAATGAGAGCTTGATGGGATGATTGATGTGCAAACATCACCATATTTTTGAATTTAAATATTACATATCAAGTCAGATCTCATCTGTGATCCAATCTGACAGCTCTGATAGCTGAATTCTCATTGAAAAGTCGAGTGAAACCAGCCCATGGGCTTGTGGTGCAAAACCAGATCCTGAGTCACACAGCCTACATACAGCTTGCATTTGAATGCCTAAATCAGAATTAACCATAATTTTGGCACTTCATCATCCTGCTGCACCGGGGTAACATGGAGGACAAGACACAACAATGGGAAGAGACTTATTTGGTATTTGGAGAAATGCCTAAATACCTCTAAAACTGTATGGCACATATGACCAAAATGTGTTCTGAACAAGCAGAAATGTACTGCAGGCATGAAACATTATGATTTCTGTTATTGATAATCTATCAGTTCATTGTACAGTTTATGTCCTGCAGTGGATATGAACAGCTGTTCAAAAAAATCAGAGATTGAAACTGATTCAGAATCGAGCATGAAAACCTGCAGTGCCCCCCAACTTACTCTCCCTCTCTCTTTCAAAAATGCACATATACTCATACTATACTGTATCACACATACACACACACACATACACACACCCGCGTGCTAACATACTTAGAAAGAATAATTTTAGTATAGCGTTGTGGTTGAATTTAACACTACAATCTGCCCATTCTCAGCAAAGCCTCAATTGATTTCTCCTCTCCTTCTAAACATAAGTAATCAATAAGCCAGAGTCTTAAGCCGGGAGGCTTTCAATCCATATAAATATAATCATGCATTTGTATTTGTGGGAAGTGAAGCAGGCACAGTGAAACAGACCAAAGGTAATTGCGCAGAGGGAATGAAAGCTTTACACAAGCTTGATATGCCATAAATAGTAGGTGAACGTGATCTTATCACTGTAAGGAAGTGTCTTTGGCTCAGCAGGAATAATCTCTCTCTGCAGAGAAGGCGAGAGCCCAAGGCATTACTCTTTGATATTTTGACATGCAATTTTCCATGTTGGAATTAAAATGTTCACAGATTGATCAGGCATCCTGATAGGCAACTGAGCCCATTAATCAGGTGTGACACTACATTAATTTGGTGATCAATGGGTAAAGGTACAGCGGTGAGAACCTGTGTCTTCCTGCAGGGGGGTGTTTTCCGCAGAACAGGCCGACCACGGTCAGACACTGCCATCCACCGTGCACCAAGCCCTTCTCCCACTGCACACCGGTAAGATCAATGCATCCTGGTGATGCCATTGTGTTCTTTTCCCCAAAAACACTAAGCTCTCAGTGTGTGTGTGTGTGTGTTTGCCTCTGAATGTCGTTCCCACATTGGACGTAGGGGGTGTAAATGGATTTTCACAGATCCAATTTTTTTCCAGTTGTCAAGAGCTAGACATCGGAGGATTATCAAATTAAGACTACTGAAAGATGCTTGTGGACTCAGTGTGAGTGAGGCAGCACTGTACACCTAGATGCGGGCACTGGCACATGACCTGCAATGAAAATGACAAAGTGCCTGTTTAAGCTTGAAGTTTTACTGCCCCTTACAGTACACCCCATGTAACTGCAGTTAAAGTGGCAAAAATAATGATTATGAGGCACTGAAGCTTACACCACCCATTATTTAGGCAGCATTTGAGGTGTACTTTAATTAATGGCATTTTGAAATTTAATACATAAAGCGCCTGAAATATTAAACAGTTGTGGAGTCTGGGCTCCACCAGGCTTGACGCCAAATATTGAAGTTACATTACAGTCCACTTGGTGCAGGCTGTTATCCAGGGTGTCTTGTAGCCTGGCTGGCTCTGGTGCAAATGAGTCCCCTAATCCTGGAAAAGTTAGTGCAATTTTCTGTCTGTTGAGCAACACAGGTTAAAGTTTTAGGGTCGGGATAAATCAACTGTCACTTTAGCAGCAGACCTGCCATTGAAAGAGCAGAGTCGTCCCCGTACATCACAGACTATTTGTGTCAGCAGTGTTTTGTGGCTATGGGAAAGTAATGATCACACCAATCGATCGCGTTGGCCGTGAATGAGGTTCGCCTGGCCTCCTTCCCCCCCCATGCAGAGCGGAGTGTGTGGGTGTGAGAAGGGTTACACCGAAGTGATGACCACGCACGGCTTCCTCGACTACTGCACCAGAACCCCGGGGGCGGACAACAAGAAAGCCGATGTGAAGACCAACTCTGGAAGATTAAAACCGGGGCCGTCGCAGGCCCAGGACTTCTTCAACGAGTGGACTTTACGACCTGTTGGTCCAGGTACTGAAACGGAGCTCATTTCACAGCACGGGCCAGTCCTGCCTCTGAACGTTGCTTTGCAGCTTTAGCTTCACTAGGCTGGGGGAGGAAATTATTCTAGCTCTATCTTTTATGGTTTTTATTGGATTTTTACCCCCCAGTGGCTCACCACTGTGTGCCCTACAAGGCCTCAACACACCTTAATTTACTAGATTTTTTTTAGGTATATATATATATATAACTGCTGCTCTGTGGTGTATTTGAAAGGGAAGTTAACATACTGGTTTCTTCTGCTGATGAAAGCAAACCGTAGAGATTTCCAGACAAATGAGGCAGACATATGTATTCCATATTCTGTATTAAAGCTGCTGCTCTCTGATTGCACAGATGGAAGACTAAAGCTGTGGGTTTACGGTGTGACTGCAGTTGGATTCATCTTAATTCTGTTCATTATTGCATTATCATTCCTAGTCTGGTACGTATATTGCTTTCTCAGAGGCTTTCTCTATGCACCATTTCATTGCCTCCCAAGCTTTCAAAACCCCTGGTTGGTCACATACATTGTATAGGAGGATAGTTAGCTAACCATTATCTGCACTATCATTATTAATGTACAAATATGTTTCATTTAATCATGTGGTCTATAAAACGGAAAAATCAAGACAAAAGCTGGTAGAGGCAAAATTTCTTGCTCAATGAAAAAATGGTAATTTTATCATATTAAATGAAAAAAAAACATAAAATCTTGGCATTTGAGAAACTCTAACTCGCTCTAATACTCTTTGGTATTCTTTGCTTGAGAAACAACTAAAACAATTTATCAGTCATCACAAATAATAATAGATTAATGTTCTGTCAATGAGCTAATCAATAAATCGACTAATCACTTCAGCACTCATGTGAACATTGAAAAAACAGGCACATTTATAATCATTTCCTTGGTGTGTAGAGTGAAGAATTGTATTTCAGACTGTACTTTTCTGCCATTGCTGTCAGACAGTGGAATGTAATTAACTTTACCTGCTCTGCGGGTCAAAGTGAGATGCATTCAGTCGCCTAATCTCTCTCGTATGTGTTTGTTTTTTTTTCAGCAAGCCATCCAAAACCACAAAGACGTCTCCTCCACCACAGAAGCCCTTGACCCTGGCGTATGACGGTGACATGGACATGTAACCAGGCTGCTATACCTCACAAGGACACACCCAGCCTCGTACACACACACACACACACACACACACACACACACACACAGAGACTCCTACCTGCGTTCAGATTGTTAGAAAGCACGTCGCCCATCACGTACTGCTGACTGTTGGGTGATTGTTTGCTCTAGTGCCAATAGCGATGCCACATTTGGGTGCACAAAAACCAATGCTCGTATATGATTTGCTGCTGACAGGCGATACAGCCCGAAACTTTCACCCGTGGCCGACTTTTCCTCCGTGAGAAAGAGGAAGCAGAAGCAGCCACGGCCAACGCAACCCGATAAACGAATGGACCTGCAGAGACTCCTTCTTGAGCCGTTTTCGTGAACACAAGGTGAAAGGACTGTTTTGCCGCCCTCCAAAACAGCCAAGACCCCTCAGAGACGGTGTCTTGTTTGACAGTGCAAAGACCACGCGGATCCTCAGGTGTCAGTGTCGGAGCTTTTACGTGCCAAGAAACACATCCGGGCCACCCCGCCTCGAGGGAGACGAGCCGTTTTTGGGTCAGCAGCCACAGTCAGCCGGGACATTCAGAGTCGGACCAGTGGAACACTTGACATTTGATTTGTAGGGCATTTCATCATTCCAGGACATTTGTAAAGGAAATGTCACAAGTCTTTGGGTAAATGAACAGCCTTTTTTGAATATCTGAGAATATACAAGATGCTTTATGCACTACATTAGTGCTGATTGACTTTTGTTTTTCCTTTCAGACGACTTTTCTAGTGTTTTCATTGTAATGCAAGTTATTCCTGTCAAACTGTGTTTTTGTTGATGATGCCATATGATGTATATGTTTGGACTCTCAACAGTAAACCAAAAGCAGGCTTGCCTTGAGTTTTGTTTGAGTTTGCTGATACAATGATTGAGTACTTTTGCTTCCCCGATTCTCTAAAAAATGAAATTAGAAACAAACTCCGAATCTTGTGTGAAATTTGTACCGAGGCACGGCACACTGCTTTGCTGAGAAGCGCAGTCGAGAATTTTCCCACCACGATGTAGCACAGACTAAAAGCATAAACAGACATGTATGGCGACACATATCAGCATACCTCCTGCACACTTTCTCATCAGAAACAACGAAAAGGAAAGACTGAGGAACCTCACAAGAAAGTAAGTTATTCTGCAAGTGATCAGCATAAAGCCATGTTTGAATAATATTTTTTCAAGTTGTGCCATTAAATCCCAATGCAAGGACAGACTGCACAGACCAAGGGAGATACACTTATTAGACATGCCATTCTTTTCACTTCATATTGTTGTTTGCAAGCCAGGTAGATATCTGTGATCACCTTGAAGATGAGGACTTAATAACACGAAAGAAAAGGCAAAGGAGCTTGGTGGTTTTCAGATGTCAAATATTTATTAGCACATACAGTGGGCTATTTATTTCGTGTTCTTTTCCTCCATTACCTCCTATCCTTCACTTGTCTGTCTACAAGCCACTGTTATGACAAACGTTTGGAAGTCTGTCTCAAGCACAAAAAAAGAAAAAAGAAAAAACAACTTCCTTTTATTCGGTCAGAGAAATTCTCCAAATGCCCACATTGCACTTGCAAAGCATCACCGATTTTGATTGCCAGTGCATCATCCCAAAGCACTTTGGTGGAGCATAAACCACATTTCTCTGAACTCATCTTAACATGGATCCTTGAGTGCATTATTCATGAAACCCAGTAGAGAATGAAGTTACTTTCGCTAGGTGGTTTTGACATTGACTGGAGTTTGTGCTGTCTCTCTCCTCTTTTCTCTTTCCGTCTCCACAAACCGGAGATTTGGCCTTGTGTGAACTGAACTCATTCCGAATGTCTTTTACCAACGACTCTATAATCTCTTTGGTTGTTTGAATAGGGTTGTTACCTGCTGTAACAATTCTGTTTCAGCAGCTGGTTGTATGTATGCATGCTTGATCTGTTTTGGGAGAAAGTGCTCCAAGTGGCCTTGCAGAGATTCTGTTTTACAAACTACTGCCAAACCTGCAGCAGCAGTTTGTTTCAGACACTTTCCTTTCCTGTTTCCATTAATATTTGGCTAGAGCAAGGAAAATATGGAAAATTGCTAATTCAAAATGAATCCCACTTGTGAAATACCAGTAATTTCTAAGTAACAACTGTGCAATTGACTGATAAGTAAGTGATGTGGTCACTTCTCCAAAGTGCTGCCAAAAAGCTGCTGACCTTTCCGAGAGGTCTGACCTGTTTCTATTGGGTTACAACACACAAAGCCTGATAGTATGTTAGCTCATTATTTACAGTAAAACCATGCTATTTGTGTTACTATTGTGTGTACATGGAGAGCTGGACAAAAATGCAAATAAATTGTGGTACTGTATGTGGAAAAAAAAAATAAAATTGCGTCCTTTTTTCTTTGCACTTCTCCAGAGTTCAAATTGCTCCCAATTTCAACTCTGGTCTTTCTGAGAGAGCTTCACGTTTCTCAGGGCCAGCTGTGATCTCCGCTGACTCCTTGGCTCTCATGTCTTGATAAATTATAATTACTGATTCAGGCTCCAAGGCAGGGCCCAGATTATATAAGCAGCTGATAAGATTCATCTCACAATTCAGTCAGATAGCCGGCCTGATAGTCCTGGGATGCTCGCAGGTTGTGAGGGAAATAGTGTTTAAATCTTTTGTCTAATCTAATTCATTTATTTAAGACTGTCACTTTCGCTTAAGAGGGGGTTGAATTCAAATGGTTGTGTCATGGCCATCTGATTTGTGGCAAGGAGACAGGCTGGTCTTGTCATGTCTGATTCATCTCATTTTAGTAACCTCTCAAGACATATTTGCAAGTTTCTGAGAGGATCCAGGAAAAGCTTTAGAATGACTGGGTTTCATTTAAATTATGATTTATCTATTAGCTCCCAGCTGAATCGTTCTAATAAAGTGTGATAGGCTGTAGTTTGGCTGATTTGAGAGCAGAGCAAGGGCCTAATGAATATTTAGAGGACAGAGGATGAATGAAGTTGCCATTAGTGGAGGCATCTGTCTTCAAGGCAGAGAGAAAGTGGCCTACTGATTTTTATTGACCCACTTGTCAAGTTTAAATGAGTAAACTGAAATTCTGCTGGCTAGTGCCGCGGTCACCGAGTCCAAAGACCTGTGAGTCTGAGTCTGAGGCACCAAGGTCATGACCAAGTCGAGCAGCAAGTGCTCGAGTCCGGATCCAGCTTGATTAAGGGTCATCCATGCTACACAAATCAAAACTTAGATTAACATCTGTCACATTAAAGCTGAAATCCATGTTTTTTAAATTCATATATACTTATGGTATCCATGTTTAGAGTGCAAACGGGCACATTTGCCACAGCTGTCAACTCCATACTCTGCTATTGACAAGTATCACTCACCTTGTTGGGTTGCACCTGTACCAGGTTAAACCAGGTTAATAAACCAGGTTAATCTGACAGGTTGCGCATTTTATCAATATTATATCAATATTACGATATGCTATTAGATATTGTCTGGGATTTTAAATATCGTAATATTGTGAAATGACATAAGTGTTGTCTTTCCTGGTTTTAAAGGCTGCATTACAGTAAAAGGAAGCAGTTTGCAAGCACTACTCACTATGAACTTATTTTCAAATCTCAACACTTCAGTAATATACACTGTATGGACAAAAGTATTGGGCCACCCACACCTTACACCTACAGGAGCTTTTATGGCCTCCCATTCTAAATCCACAGGCATTAACATGGAGTTGGAGCTTTTAATCCGGACCTACAGCAATAGTTTGGATTCTTACCCACATAGTGGTGTTTGATGCTCTACCCAACAAGTGGTTTTTGTTCATTTATTATGCAATCAAACAGAATAGTTTTGCAATCAAAAAATAGATTTGGGAGCCTAACTATAGACACTTAAATCAAAAAACTGTTTGTTGAAAGTAAAGTTGTGACTAAAACATGAATCAAAAACTTGTTTGCAAATTCACTTTTTGTTTGCAAATCCAAACAGGACAGTAGAGGCATGTTTTACATCTTACAGTGTAGTTCCTGCACATGAGATTCAGCTCAACACAAAGCAAAACTCTTGGATTTGCAAACAACTTGATTTGAATTTTAATCACAGATTTATTTTACCTGCAATAAAACATTTTTTTGATTGCAGTGTTGATTGTTTTGTTCTAAAAACTATTTTTTGATTGCAAATGCATTCTGTTTGGTTGCATAAGAAAGAGACAAAAACACTCCCTAAGTTTGGTCCATTAACTCCATCCCTGTTGTGAGAACAAGAGCTTCACTGGGAGTGTGCCGCTCCAGAATGAGTCAACTGGAAACAAACTGAAGAAACAAAGCTGAAAAAATGTTTTCAAGGATCCACACCTACAGAGAAATGTAATTATATGTACAAACTATGTATGAAACCTATTAGAAATTTCATATATTGACATATATGTCTAGCCCATACAAATATACATGTTGATGTATGTGTAATACATTTTTTTACATATATATCACACATATGATTACTTACACATGTAACCTATATTATTATTAACATATTTGGTTGCAACATGTAATACCTTATAAAAATTAATTATACATATTTCTAATATGTGTTCATATACAAGTTTTATTATGGATACTTTATATATGTTATAAACCTATATCTTCATATATCCAGAGGAAGTATGTATATGCCAATAATGTATCACCTTACATGTAACACATATAGCAAATCATTCTTGATATATGGCCATATATGTACATATATGAGATTTACAAAGGGCAATAACACACGTTTGTTTTAGTTTCACTTTCAACAGCCTTTCCAGCGCTGTGGCCTCCAAAATGGCAGAGCTGTTTTTGTTTTTTGTTTTTTCTGTGGTGCTGCCACTGAGTTTGTATCGCAGCTTCATATCGCCACTCAGAATCATGCTGTTTCCGCTTTGTATTGAGGCTCTCGTTCTTGCAAGGAAGGAGTTAACAGGCCAGACTTGGTGGATGTATGGCACTCACATGGAGGAGCAAATGCCACTATATGAGGAAGAATCTTAACTGTCACTTTAATGCAGTAAATTCATATCAGTTTTGCTAGGGAGGAGAGTGGGGGCTTCTTTTTTTTGTTTTTTGTGTTGGTCAGTATTGAAGTCTTGAGGCGAGGCATGTGTCATGCAAACTGACTGCCCCCTGCAGAAGAGCCACCTGCAGAAAAAGACCAGAAAGCAGTTTGCTGCCCCGAGTGTGCACTAAATAAAATTATGCAAACCTGTGAGGGATGCTGTGCATAAAATTGGTCTAAAACTCTGCCTCCCGATGTGAGGTGTGAGGATCCGCAGAATGAGTGCATGAGTAAACGTGGCTCCTTCAATATTCTGTTGTCTCAGCAGTATTGTGGACAGTCTGGCTACCAAATCGTATTTCAGGAAAAACTCCATCCTTCAGAATTTATTCCAATGGTTGATTTTTTTTTTTCTTTTTATCAAATGGCAGTTCGTAGTCTAATTACAATCCAATTTGAGATCCTGACCTGATTCTTGTCTGTCTGGAGGGGGTCATTGACGTGAAAGCATCTCCGGGCCTTGGAGATGCAGGTAATATGGCACTTTACTCATTTTACTCATTTTAATTGGACTGTGGACTTGCCTTCCTCTCAAATTGGCTGTCCCCTGGAAAAACACATTACGTTAAATTAGTGTGACTACAGTTGAGACGATTTCATTTTTTAATCACAATTTAACATGCAGATTGGCCATATTATCCCTCATGAAAGGATTTGTAGTGTCTGCTCAAAAGTCAGTTTACACTGATTCTACTGTACTGTTATGGTATTTTTTTTAATATCCAACACTACCAATATAATATTCTTATAGTAATCCTATAGATTTAAAGTCTGTCTGTGATGCTCAATAATGACTTTAGAAGGACTTTAATGTCCATTTTACATCACAAGGTATCCCTATAATACTCCTATCACATTCCTGTGATATTGCTTTGATGATAATTGCACACTTGTGATATTTTTGTGTCCTGTGGTATCAGAATCAGAAATAGTACATTGATCCCCAAGGGGAAACTGGGTCAGCTGCAGTTGCTCAAATTCTCAATCTCAATCTTATTAGACAGAGAAAAAGAAAAAAAAAAAGAAAAGAAAAAAAGGAAAGAAAGAAAGAAAAAAGAAAAAGAAAGAAAGAAAGAAAAGAAAAAAGTAAAAATATGTGCATCAATCCTACAATAATATCACAACAGAATATTCAGAAATAAGTGAGACTATGTAAAAAGTATACCGATAAACACCCTAATCTTATGCCTATGGTCCGTCTGTAATATTAGTTTATAATGACTCTGTCACACTTGATGATATTTTACAATCACCTGTGGCGCCTGTGGCTGAATTCTCCTTAAGCAGCCCTGTGATATTCCTTTAAGGACTTGTGATATTTGGGTGGCAGCCTATCTTTCCGGACTACACATGCTTACATTTCCTCCAGAGATTTTTCCAGCCACCTTTGCCTCCCCCCGCCTCCTCGGAGGAAACACCGACTCTTGTGGGAGGGTTTTTTTCTTCCACTCTCCGCGTCTTGCCTGACTCCCCCGCCTGCTCCGACTCCGTCTCTCCGCGACGCGTAAGTGAAAATGTTAGATCCTGATTTGTTTACGTCGCCGATCTGCAGCCTAAACCTGCACCGCAGGATGAAGCCCAGGCTGTCACCTCGCGCTGAGCACGCAACAAGTTGTGCGCACTTGCGGGATCCGCGCCTGCAGACTGTGAGCGACGCGTCGGATCATGAAATGCGCCGAGATAAACTGCTGCTCCGTCTCTCAGTAGGAAATGACTCGGCAGAAAAGCGCAGGCTTGTCAGGATGATGATGATTTTTGTTTAAAACTGCATCGTAACCAACGCAGGCGTGCTCAGCCTGGGCGATGCCACAGCGAGGAGCGATAGTAATCTGCCAGAATGAAGTCAGGCTCATATTGGATATCTGGCTTTCATTATGAATTACTTATGAAAAAAGACATGAAAGCTCATAAAGGAATATAAATGTGATTATTTACACATGCAAAATATTTTGCTACCCTTTTATTTCAGATTCCGTGATTTATTTATTATTTTTTTGTAATATAAAACTAAATTTGCTATTATGATCCTTTTAAATAATACTACATATTTTATTTATAATGTTTAATGGGCTTAACTATTAAAAATGTATTTTTTATGTGCATTCAACTTTCAATAGCTCATTTTCCTCATGAACTAGAAAGATGCCCAACCATGTATTTTTTATTTGTTACATTTATGGATTTTCTTTTCCTTTTAAGGTAATATTGATCAATACCTGATATCATTCACATTTCAGCAGTCAGTGGAATCAAGAGCTAACATGAATGAGAATTAGTCTGAGACCTCTCTTGACCTCTTGAATGATTTACTGTTATAACACTCAGCATCGTTTTGAAAATATAAAGATATTTCTAGAGACTGTAAGATTTTTAAAATTTCAAAATAAGTTTCTTGAAAAGAGTATTTGAAATTAGAATATAAGTTTAGATTCAAATGTCCCAAACAACATGTCACAGTAGGCGCTGGACACACTGTTTGATCGACAGGTGATCACAGCAGTGAACACTAAGTACCACAGATGGAGGCAGATTTTCCACGTAACCAGTTCATTGATTTATTTATTATTATTATTTAACAGAGTATCTGCCATGGCCTCCTCAATGAAGACTCTGGTTGACGATGACAGCCGATATCAGAAATCCTTCGAGCTGTTTCTGGAGAGTTCGACCGAGCATCAGTGCATGCTGGACTTCATCCACCACGTCCTGCCCGACATACTGGCCAGGTAATAATAAAAATAATAAGAAAGATCTGTTTGCCATTGGAAACAAACATGGCTGCCTCAACAGAACTGAATAGGCATGATTCATTTTCATGCCTCTTTTTGACTGATGGGTATCTGACACTATGATTTGCTCCCTTAGGAGTTGATATTCTGTTTGCCTTTGTTGTGCACACTCTGCTGTTCTGCATGCATGACACCAACCAGCCGTGCCAGATGGGAATTATTAAACTATGATACCAGCAGGCCCGGTTCTATGAACGTGCAAAAACATGCATTGCACCCTCGGTTCAAATTTGAATAATAAATGAGAGACATGAGAACTTTCATTTCCCAGTTAACCAAACTGGTTTTTAATCAACGTGGGTCTTCAAACAGCATGCCCACCACAGAGGCGAGAACATCTGCCTCACCGGTTAATGATGCCTATTTGGTATTTTATTGGTCACAAAGAAATTGGGTTACAAATAATTAACAAGTCTTTATAATTCGTCCCAGTCCACTGCACCATTTCATTTTTTTTAACCATGTAATAGGTAATCCTTGTTTCTTTTCATAGTCAATTTTGATTTAAAGATCAATAAAGCAATTGAACTGTTCTACAAATGCAGCGACTGCTGATGTTACATTAAATGTGGATTGGCTAGATTAGTAAAATATACAAGGATACAAGGAAGTTTATTTGTCATTATACAATAGGTTGTATAGTGAAATTAAAATGTGGTTCCCTCTTGATTGGCTAATTAATTGATTGATTGTGTAGAAAATAGAATTATTGAGCATGGAGGAGTTCAGATGGTGCATTCAGGAGTCTCACAGCCTGAGGGAAGAAGCTGCTCCTTAGCCTGGTGGTACGGCATCGGATACTTCTGAATCTTTCCCCAGACGGCAGCAGGGTGAATAGGCTGTGGCTGGGGTGGGTGCCGTCCTTCAGGATCCCCCTGGCCCTGCGCAGACACCTTGCCTCCCCGATTTCATCGATGCTAGGAAGATGGGCACCAGTGATGTTCTGGGTCGTTTTGACTACTCGTTGTAGAGTCTTCCTGTCCTGGGCTGTGCAAATCCCATGCCAGTTCATGATGTTTCCAGTCAGGATGCTTTCAATCGCTCCTTTGTAGAAGCTGACAA
>OMLB01002284.1:3074-17562 GCA_900302555.1 Myripristis jacobus
AAAAAAAAACCCTTTAAAATACAGCTACCCTGCATATAAAATAGGGCTCGGACAATATGTTTATCTCCTGATTGATAAAGTCACAAGTTTGGTGCCGATTCGATATGCATTGCGATTTTGCAGATATTGTGATTCCATATTTTGATCTATTGCGATTTTTTATTTTTAAAATTATCCTCCAGTCTGTGGATGTAAAGTTTTATAAGCTGTGTTTATCCTTGAGGTCACAATAGGTTTATACATTGATGTCAAGTTTTAAAAAATGGTCTCACTATAATGAAATGGCTACCATGGGCACTAACATCATCACACAGTAATCAAATGTGGCTCATTGAATCCACAAGAGTCTCAGCTTGCCAGTCAAACTAAATTTATGCAACTCCAAGACTATTTAGACCCCAGTATTAAGAAATACAGCATTTTAGAATAGACCAAAATAACACATTTGTGCTGCATGTAAAACCTGCATGGTTTGTGCTCCAAACTGCTTGGGATTACTGTAAGATAGGCATGTCTGCAATAGAGTGTGGATACCAGACTGGGGCTGTCAGGACAGGTTCAGACAAAACTTTAGAAAATATGTTCGGGCTTGGGTTGGATTTGGTCATGTTGGTGTTATTTTAGTGTAAAATGACGGACCTACTGTCTGTTTTGGACAACTTCGTATATAATGCTGGAGTTTATGTGACAATGCTGAAGGCAACACATAGGCTACTTCAGGTGGAAAATGTAACCTAGGCATGGAAGAGAAGCAAAATCTCAGGCTCAGGTCAGATTTTGGACAAAGCATGCGGCCTGATCCACACTCTAGTCTGTAAAGCGGAGAACCATGTGTATCCAGAAAACCAATTTTCATTCAGATGTCTTGAGATCAGAGGTCAAGGGACCCCTGTGAAAATAGCCATGCCAGATTTACCCTCACCAAATTTACGCCCCCTTGTTGACAACCTAACATCACCTAACATTGGTGCCAGCGGATTCCTTAGTCTCGTTTTGTCTAGTTTCATATGATACCAGTCTCTTTACTTTAAAACGTGTCACAAATAAAAATTGATTTTTTTCCCCACCCCTACTGTAATAGTTTTCCATACATTGATGCATTGATCTGCAGCTTGTGGTAATAACTGCACACAGTGCTTAAACATTGATGGTAAAAATTACCATCAAATTTCTCTTAATGTAAAATAAAACTGACCAAAAATCCATCTCTCTCTCTCCCTCTCTCTCTCTCTCTCTCTCTCTTTAATACAGGTGAGTCTGGGACCTCGGGTAGCAGACCATGTTGGCACGTCTGTTTAGACTGCATGGCCTGCTGGTGGCCTCCCACCCTTGGGAGGTGATAGTGGGCACCATTGCCTTCACCGTCTGTCTCATGTCTATGAACAGCTTGGCAGCCAGCAGCCAGATGTGTAGCTGGAATGAGTGTCCCAAGCTCCCGGAGGTGAGTCCACCTGTGAGGAGGTTGACCAGGCTGTGGCACGGAGTTGTTGCTTACATCTCATATTCAAGTGGGGAAAACTCATAAAGCGTCCTTCTTTCTACAGAAAATTTTGAGCAGTGACATCATCATCTTGACGGTCACACGCTGCATGGCTATTGTATACATCTATTTCCAGTTCAAGAACCTCCGCCAACTGGGCTCCAAGTACATACTGGGTCAGTATGATTCAGTCTTACACACAGCAACCTAATCTGCTCTCTAGTGTATTGCTGTATATGTTGTTAGTATTATTATTATTATTATTATTATTTAAATTCTGTAGTGGATAAACACACCACTTATAGGAGAGTAACTAACTGGACTAATCCTTGGTTTTCCTCTGAGATATCAGGCATGCTTCATGCTAGAGTCATTAATGCTCAGAAAAATGCACGTGCCTGTGCTCAGAATGGCAATGTTTCTGTTAACTGTGTAATAAATTCCTCGCCATGATAAGGAAAGCTGAAACTTTTTATTACATAAGCAGCTTTTCTGATTAATATTGATATTTCAGATAAACAGCAGATGTGTATTTTTTTTCCTACCACCTGTTCCTACTCTTGCTCCTTTAGTAATTCCTAACAACAATATCAGTAACTAGGAATAATGATGTTCTTTAATTTTACTGTTGCTACTGGGTATATTCTGAAAATCTCAAAAACAGCGTATTTGATGCTGTTACACAATTTAGGTGATACTGGTGATGCCGACAATTACTGCCCCATCTCGTAACTGTCATGTTTTGGGGAGATTTTAGAACAGCTTGTATGTCATCAGTTGCATCTCTTATCACTTGCAAATTATAATTTAAACCATCATGAGCTTGGTTTGCATTTTATTCATATGTAATCCTTTGCTTGGCAAACTGATCAGAAGAATTTACTGGGCAATAGTGCTTTTAGGCATTATGGCCCACACAGATGAAATAATTTGTAAGCTTCTTTCAAACTAACGTATATTAAATCCTGTATTATCTCCTGTAAATGAGATGTTGATCTCAATGAGTTCACTTGTCTAAACGGATGAAAAATGTTGAATAAAGTTAATCACTCAGCTCAATGCATTTGTAGTACAAATTTACCTACCTAATATATTCAGTGTCACAGTAACCTTTTTTCCCCTCTCCAGGTATTGCCGGTCTGTTTACAGTATTCTCCAGCTTTGTGTTCAGCACAGTGGTTATTCACTTCTTTGGGAAAGAGCTGACGGGCCTCAAGTAAGCATTCCATACAGTTTAATGCAGACTTGTTTAATGCAGACCTATTTCATGTATTAGCAACCAAAGCCTTTTGCAGTCTTTCAGATTCCTTAGGATCCAGGTTCCTTTCCATAGAACAAACATATGAATTAATGTATTTGGATCTAGATCCTTTGAGGAAAAGGATCCTCCTCCCTCCTTATATTCAAATTATACATTGTCCCAGCACATGTTCAGAGAAATCCTAAAGTTGTTAGCAGCATGGACCTATTTGAGGATTGAGGGACTAAATATTGTTGCTTAATTTACTGTATAGCTTTATGTACCCTCACTTATTAGGAAGTGCTGCTCTATAATACTATTGCAACATTATTGTCATGTTGGGATTGTGATAGAGTCTTCAGTCTAGCTTGTTTGGTTTTGAGTATAATTGTTAGTCAACAGAATAAGAAACAGAATTTAAAGACATTCAAGTAGATGAGTCTGGTTTTACAGCAGAAATAAGAGTCTGGCAAGATCAGGGGTCAAGAGGCGTTTGACATCTAATACAGATAAACTATAAACAAATCCCAGTAAAGTTGAAAAAGGCAGTCCAGTGATGGAATGTGTCCTTTGGCCATGTTGGAAGGCTGCAGCTATTTGCAGTTGGCTGTTACATAAACAGAGTATGACTTTTCTGTGCTTTTTTGGCTCAGTAGTTTGACTAAAATAGCTTACTTTAACGACCAGTTAACAAAGCCAAAACTAACTGTGTTCAGATTTGAGCTGACTCAAAGCTTCAACTTGTCACCTCAATTTGAAAAACGATCATCCTTATTAGAACATTAGCTTTTCTCTATAATGTCACTCCACTGTTTAACACTGTCTTGTTAATTTTTCAGATACACCTCTCTGCATATCTGCATATTGCTACAAGGCCTTCTGGGCCTTGTAGCAATATGCAGACAAACATAATCAAAATTGTTTGCAGATTTTTCCACTAACATCTTCTCTTTGAAGAATCAAGAATTGTTTGTAGCACTAAAACCATGTCGTGAGGCAGTTTTCCCTTGTGTCTGTTAGATTTATTATCCACCAGACATTCATGAACTACAGAATTGTGCTTGAAGAATCACTGTCATATGTACGTGCTGTTCAGGAAGCTGTTAACACTGCTGGACATGGGCTATAATAAAATTCTCACATTGGAAAGTATAGTGTTACACACATATTTCAGACTTTTTTTTTCATTTTAATTTAATTGTGTTAATTTAACAGTTTTGTGAAACCACAAAGCTGTTGGGATATGCTCTTTAGATTGGTGAATTCAAAGAGTCCAGATCAAATGATTTTAAAATTAAAACAGGCCAGTGTTTATTGGTGGCATCCCTAATTATGATTTTATTCTTCCTGGCAGTGAAGCTCTACCGTTCTTCCTCCTGCTTATCGACCTGTCCAAAGCTTGTGCACTGGCCAAATTTGCCCTCAGCTCAAACTCTCAGGTAATACATACACACCCAGTCTTGACATATATCTGACTGAAATTTATCAAAGGCCAATTAGGATTCTCTTTATGTGTGAACTGTGGCTTATCTTGTCATGGCTGAGTAGTGAAATGGCCCTGTGACTTCTGTACAGGAGGAGGTGAGGGAGAACATCTCTCAGGGCATGGCCATCCTGGGCCCCACTTTCACCCTCGATGCTCTGGTCGAGTGCCTGGTCATTGGGGTGGGCACCATGTCAGGTTAGTCATGCTAACTCCTTGGATGTGTTGTCACTCTCTATGTGCTGCACATTTGCTGATGAATGCTAGTGGCAAGTTGAGCGAAAATCAGTCAGTGTTGTCTTACATTGTTTTCCTAGGTGTGCCCCAGTTAGAGATCATGTGTTGTTTCGGCTGTATGTCTGTCCTGGCCAACTATTTCGTCTTCATGACCTTCTTTCCTGCTTGTGTCTCCCTGGTACTGGAGGTAAAGATAAGCAGTGGCTGTTTTTGGAACAATTATTGTTATGAGACTTAGCTTTTGCATTTTTTTCCAATGCGTGTTTTTGAGTTATTTATATCGGTGTGTGTGTGTGTAGCTGTCCAGGGAAAACCGCGAGGGCCGTCCTATCTGGCAGCTGGGCCACTTTGCGCGAGTGCTAGCCGAAGAAGAGGACAACAAGCCTAACCCCGTAACCCAGAGGGTCAAAATCATCATGGTGAGAGGCTACCGCCTATTTTATTACCACAGATAACAGCGTTCCCATGCACTCTGGAAAATGCGTAAAACATGGAAATTTATAGACCAGACTTCCAGTCGTGGAAAAGTAGAGAAGTGATTAAATGTCCCAGAAGTATCAGTGATATACTGGAAAATAATCAGGTTAAGCTGAAATGACATATTCAGATGTTTTCCTCAGCTTACAGTGCACATTTTTGCCGCCAATGCCTTATTTCAGCCCCTGCTCATACCCAGCCGTTGTATTTTTGGTGTACTGCAGTGTCACATGTGTATGGAAGGCCACACAGGTCAAAAATGTGTGAAACCGACACTTTGATCAACACAGCACTGTCAACATATTTGCACATTGTTAGAATGCTGTTAATGTGTTAATGTTTTTACAACTGAACAGGTTGTCCAAAGCGCAAACGAGTTGATGATGTGTAATTTGAGAATTTGGACACTGTGAGCACTGTGACCTGTGAGCAACAGCTAACATGTACATAAATCACTGAATTTGTCTCTTAAAATTCCCACCAAAGTATTTCCTTAAAAGAGCATGAACGCTGAGTCAGTTTAAAATAAGGCACCATGTTGATTGGTTAAAGATCTGGGTTGTCTTTTGAAAGCAGTCTGCGTCCTGGATACATCTCAGATTAAAAGCACCATTGTGTCATTCCTTGTCAGTGATAAAGCATCTCCTTCCTCCCCTCCTCAGTCTCTGGGCCTGGTCCTAGTTTATGCCCATACTCGACTAGCAACTGAGCAGCCAGGTCAGAATCGCACGGTGGAGGGACCCATAGCCAAAAGACTGGACTCTGGTGGTACCATGTGGCCCATGCAGCTCACCAGGTAGTTATGAAGCAACAATACATTTCACTGTTACTGATTTTTCTGTGCAACACTCCCCTCTGGCTCTGAGTGATTTGACTAATAGCTGAGTGAGAGTCTTGTCTCTGTGCCCTCTGTCAGTATGGACTTGGAGCAGGTGATAACCTTGGGCCTGGCTCTGCTCCTGGCTGTGAAGTATGTCTTCTTCGAGCAAACGGAGACCGAGTCCTCCTTGTCTCTTAAGAGTCCCATCATCAGCTCCCCTCCCACCCTGAAGCACAGGGCGGTCCAGGACTGCTGCAGGAGGGACATGCCAGCACCCAGACAAGTGAAGACCACAAGCAGCACCCCAGCACCCAGCACTACCTCTGTCGCGGTCTCCAACACTAAATTTGCCCCTGAAGCTGACATGGCCTCCAAAACGAAGGGTTAGTCTTTCCTTGATTATTCCTTATATCTTTTATAGCTTATTTCTCTAGTGATTAAGAAATGTATTACATATGTAACTATTTTTTTTCTTGACAATTGTTGTGTGTTTCTCTGCTGATTTCTTTACCCCAGAAGTGGTTCATCCTGTGGTTAGCTCAGTGGACAGTGGCCCCTGTGTTTCATGTGTAGGGGATTCTCTTGCCGAGGCATGCTCTGTTCCTGAACCGACGCCCCCTGCAGAGCCCCGGAAGCTGGATGAATGTATGGCCATCCTCACAGATCCTGAGGTGAGTTTCCACAGCAGAAGGAGATCCACTAATTTGAGCAGAAAAGAGTTATCTATTCGGCAGAAGGTTATGATATGTAAAAAGATAACATGTTGCATTTATCACATGAAAAGATGTCACCAGTTTTCTCCTTGATGCTCCTCAGAGGGGTGCCCGATTCCTCAGCGATGCAGAGGTGATGCAGCTTGTGGCCTCACGCAACATCCTGGCCCATAAGCTGGAGGCTGTCTTGGAGTCTCCTGAGCGTGGAGTGAATATCAGGAGGGAAATGTTGTCATCCAAACTGCCTGTTCCCTCTGCCTTGGCTTGTCTTCCTTATAAGGACTATGACTATTCTAAGGTACTGAATCTCGCTAGTATATCACTACTGCTGTACTGCTATAATTGTATAATATGACATATATTCTATTTTATTTTAATTTCATTATACAACCTGTTGTATAATGACCAATAAACTTCCTTGTATCCTTGTATCCTTGTATGATGGCACACTGTTTTTTTTTAAATACCAAAAATAGATGTTGACTGTTCTCTGAACACGTCGTACTAATAAAATTTCTATTGTCGTCATACATTGCTTTGCAGTGCAAACTATTATTAATTTTGACAGCTTGGAAGTGTTACGTTCAGTGCAGGACAACAACCAACAACCAGCTTAACAATGACTTTTTATTAGGATCTTTACTTTTTTTCCTCAATCAGAGTTCCTCAGATTAATGGACTGTTTCATTTGTGAAGTTCACAGATTAAGTTCATTTACAAGACAGTCTGAATTTGACAATCATTTTTCATAGTTTCAGGCATACAAAGGTTTGTTGGTTTTGAGGTTCGCTGGCTACTGCCCCTTATTGTCCATAAGACACGGTTACAGTCTGTCCTCATTGAAATGACTGAATTATTCCTTTGTCCCCTTGTCCTGCAGGTGATGGGAACTTGCTGTGAGAATGTCATTGGCTACATGCCGGTACCGGTAGGAGTGGCTGGTCCTCTTCTTTTGGATGGGAAACAGTTTTATATTCCTTTGGCAACCACAGAGGGCTGTCTGGTAGCCAGCACTAACAGAGGATGCAGGGCCATCGCTGTAAGTGAAGAATATCTGGCTGCTAGTAAACTCTGAGTATGTGTTTGTGCGTTGTGCTGACTCTATCGTCCTCCGTGTCCAGCTGAGCGGTGGCTGCAGCAGCAGGGTCCTAGCTGATGGTATGACCAGGGGTCCTGTGGTGAGGCTGCCTTCTGCGTGCCGGGCAGCAGAGGTCAAAACCTGGCTTGAGAGCTCGGATGGCTTCAGCATTATCAAGGAGGCCTTTGACCATACTAGCAGGTCTGTATTTGTAAAAGAATGGTTTAAGACACACCAGTATGCTTTTGTCACATCTGTGAACTTTATTGTAGTACCTGAGGTTGTACAGCGTATGAGGTAGTGTTTTCTGCTTGACAGGTTTGCTCGTCTGGAGAAGCTTTTGATCAGTTTAGCCGGGAGGAATCTGTACATCCGCTTCCAGTCGCAGACAGGAGACGCTATGGGCATGAACATGCTCTCCAAGGTAAGATCCCGTTTTGGCCATGAATTTTCCTTTTAGTAATACAAACAAACTGCAAACAGTCACAAGGCCATGCAGATTGAATGAATATATGCAGATTACTATCTCCTGTGTGTAGGCAGCTGAAAAGGCTTTACTATTATTTTTAATCTCCACTCTTCTGTCTGCACAACAGTGATGTGGCACATCAGAATACAAGGATACCCTTGAGGGAAATGATGAAGTGTGTGTGTGTGTGTGTGTGTGTGTGTTTTACAGGGCACTGAGCAGGCTGTGCACAGAATCCGGGAGCAGTATCCGGAGATGGAGGTGCTGTCTGTCAGTGGGAACTACTGTACCGACAAAAAGCCTGCTGCTATAAACTGGATCCTGGGCCGGGGCAAGTCTGCTGTGTGTGAGGCCACCATCCCTGCCAAGGTGGTCCAGGAGGTACAGAAAACTAAAACCATACTGCTCTGTTTGCTCACAAACACAGATGTATTCGGGTCAGTTTTGTTTATGTAGCTCCTAATCACAAAAGCATGTCTCAGAAGACGTTACAAAGACTAGCTTGATACAACTAATCAGCAGTCACCCAACCAAATCATGCAATACAGTGTACAAACTGAGCACAAAGATCTTTTATCTGGTTTCCTCAGTTCTTTTTTATTAACAGTCAAAAAGACACTTGATGTCTTGCCCAGAATATTAGCAGTAAGTGCAAAGTTTTCCTGGCTCAAAAGGAGACTTATGTGTCTAAGCACAGCCACAGTTTGTTCCCAAACAAGCTTTTTATATGTAGCACATAGAAGACTAGAACTGTCATGTTTTTGAATTAACTTCTGTTACAACGCAAATGCCAATTACCTTTTCAGTGGCATCAACCCTAAATAAGTAAAAGTAATGATATTGATTATTTTCTGGAAATCTTGTGGTCGTGGTAGCTTTCCATGATCTACAAGGGAGGATCCACAGGCTTGAAAGATCTGTGCCCCATACCATTATAAACTGGCATGTCCAGAATGACCCTGTCATTGCTTTAAATGTTGAAAGACATTTTAATGTTATGTTGTGTTTTGTAGGTGCTGAAGAGCAACACAGCTGCTCTGGTGGAGCTGAACATTAACAAGAACCTGGTGGGCTCGGCCATGGCGGGCAGTATTGGGGGCTTTAATGCTCATGCTGCCAACATTGTAGCAGCTATGTACATTGCCTGTGGACAGGTAATTGATCACTCAAATCTCTTTGGTCAGAAAATACTTTTAATTTTATGTATAGTCTGGCAAAGATTCCATGTGACAAGTGAAGTGGGGTCAGAGCGGTGAAACACATGACAACTCTCTTGGCAGGTGTTCTGTTGTTTGACGCTATCGTTTTATTTTGACATTTTATTTCATGCTCGGTCATTCTGTCCACATTGCTGATGACTGTTAATCAAAAATCTCATTCACTGCGAAAGCACCAGTAGACATCAATACAGTATTGTCACAAAATTGAAATTGGGATATTCAGTCAAACATATCACCATATGGGATGCCCTGGTAGCTCACTGGATAATAGTGCATACCATGTGTTAAGGCCGAGTCCTGATCGCAGCGTCCTGGGTTTGAGTCTGACCTCAGGCCATTTGCTGCATGTCTTCCCCCCTCTGCCCCCTGCCTTTCCTGTCTCTCTCTACTGTTACTGACAAATAAGGCAGAAATGCAAACAAGTAATCTCTAAAAAAAAAAATCACAATATTTGATTTTGTCAGATCATCCAGCTTTAAATACAGAAAACTTTATTTCATTATGTTCGCTAAAAATGAATCATGATCTGATACTTGTGAATCAGAGTGCTACATCTGGGAATACTGTTTAAGAGGAAGCATACACAGCAGGCTATTTAAATAGTGGCTTATGTTGTTTGTCTATTAAATACTACCACAGAATAACATCTGTGTTTATATGCAAAGATGTAAATGTCCTGGACTTCGTATTTGTGTTTCACTTTTTTGATGTTGATCCATCTATATTGCCTAAAAGTCTCTGATGCTTGCTGATGGATGTTGCTTTACTGTGTGGCAGGACCCGGCACAGACAGTGAGCAGCTCCAGCTGTATAACTCAGATGGAGCCCGCTGGTCCTGAGGGACAGGACCTGTACATCAGCTGCACCATGCCCTCCATAGAGCTGGGCACCGTGGGAGGAGGCACCAACCTGCTGCCACAGCAGGCCTGTCTGCAGGTACTGCCACCACCACACTGTGTGCCTGTGCACAGGAAGGAGTTTCTACCCGCATCAGCCTCATCATATTCATCAGGCTTACTGTAGTTTTCCATTGGTTTGAAATGTTACATTGTTTGCAAATTTTAATGCGGTTTTGCTGTAGTTTTAGTTTATTTAAGTTTTATTTATTAGTAATTGTAGTTTTGGTATGGTAAGCATGGCAGTTTCTAAGGTTCAGAATAGATGTGTTGTGTATGTTTTCAATAGTTGTTATGCCGTAAACAGTGAGCCAAAATTATTTTTTTAACCTTCCACATAAAAAACCAAAAGTGCACCTTCGTATTGTTCATGTGCTTCTATAGTACAGTTCAGTTGTCATTTCAGTCTGTTTTTTTTTTCAGTTTTCATGGCAGTTTTAGTTAATGGAGTTACATTGGTTTATACTGTATGTGTGAGGGGGAAAAGATAACTAAGTTATTCATCATATCCATGTATTTGTTGTAGATGCTTGGTGTCCAAGGTACCAGCCGCACCCAGCCCGGTGAGAACGCCCGCCAGCTGGCCAGCGTGGTCTGTGGCACCGTCCTGGCAGGGGAACTCTCCCTAATGGCTGCTCTTGCTGCTGGGCACCTTGTCCAGAGCCACATGACCCATAACAGGTCCTTTTTTCTTCCATTACATTTCAGCTGTATTCTTTGTGACCTCTTAATGCCAGCTTTCTGATTACACAGTGAGTGCTGATGTTCATCCGTTTCTGTTTCCTAGATCTAAAGCCAACTTGTCAGAAATGTCGCAGTCGAAGAAAGCAGCATGACAAAAAGCGTTGATGCTGCTTGCAGAACTTGCAGTGCATCCCGGGAGGCAGTGAATGAGGACTCCTGGCGACAGTCTGATTACTCCAGCTAACAACAGGAAACCTCACCATGTGAAGCGAGAGACAGTTCAGGGGACTCTTGATGAAACGGTTTGCACGGAGTACTTTGGGTCCTGGACACCAGGAGGTCAGGGCTGGTCTCCTGCTGGATCCAACCTACGGTACAGACTACAGCCAATGTGCACTTGCTTCAGGTGTGTTACCTAACTGATTGTAAAAAAAAAGAAAAAAAAAAGCAAAAGAAAACCTTGTGGTTTTGGTTTTAACACTGCAGTTATAATTTTGGTGGATTACTTATTTGTGCCATGCGTCTGCATTTGGACATTGTGATAGTGTGACAAAGTTAACATTTTGAGACGGCCTTCGCTGTAGTTTGCACTGATCTCTTTCAAAAGAAAGGAAAGACAGCTCTCACACACAAGATGGAAGAATGCAAATGCCTAATATTACTTTTAGTACATGGCAGCAGATATATAACAGCTGTTTGGGCGTTAAGCCATCGTCAGTGCTCTTCCAGACAACTTAATCATAAGTAATCCTCTGCCTCTAACAGTCCTGCAGGACCAGTGGCAAAAACCCTTTTATATCACACAATGGATAGACAGCGTACTTGCAGATTCATTAATATGAACGTGGTTACTCCAGTGTACATGTGTGAGGAGAAGTCTTAAGACTGCTACATCCGTTAATTGCTCTCTGAGTAAGTAGTTGAACTTGCCAAAATGTTGCTTGTGAGGCCACAGTTACTGAAATTTATTCAACTTTGATGAACTTTGAAAATGGGAATTATCTTTGATTTTATTTTTTTGTACTATATCAGTGTTGGAGCCTAAATACACTGGGATGCCACTAGCACAACCCTTTTTTTTTCAAAACTGAGGTGCTGGTAAAACTGTATGAATAATTATGGCTTAAAGTGAAGGATTATGAAGTAGAAAAGGACACCTAGCATTGTAACTGCACTGGTACTGTCACTTTGTCACAAAGTTGTGTTTTTTTTCATCATTGCCTGTTTTTCCAAAAGGAGTTGACTTTGACCAACCCACTATAGATGGAAAATAATTGTATTTCTGTGAAAGGCAGGTTGCCTCTGAGTATTTTGAGCACTGAGGAACATGAAACTTAAAGCCATAACAGCTCAATTAACTTTTCTCCCCATCGACGTTCACATGTTGAACTGAGAGATTGCTGGTATTCTGGAAGTGGCGTTCACATAGGATAGGATGGGATTTAGGCTTCACTGGCTACAAACCGGCTGTCATGAATATTTGTCAATATTTGTTTGGCAATGAGGAAGCTCACAAGTGGCCTTATTCAATAGAATGTCAATAGAAGCCAAGCCTTAGCATGTTAGGATACCCGGTTGTAATTTTAATGTCCGAAGTGTTATGTTTATTTAAGAAAATAAATGTCATATGTTCCCATTCAAATAGCTCATTTGCCTTGTTGTCTTTGCAAAGAAAACACACATCCAAATTGAACTGGAGGATAAATTTATTTCTCTTTCTAAACAGGGCAAAGAAGTGCCACATTGTCACAGTACATTTTTAAGTCGATCTCAACAGCATTAGTGTGAACATCTTATTTACAAAATTTCTCTCTAATACTACATTCGGTTGAAATGCAACTTAACTCATAACTCCTTGTCGAGGTGTCTGCTTTCCAGCCTGGCGTCTTTCCACTTACTGTAGCCGAGAGCCTGAGCATCATCTCACCCAGAAACAATCATTCAGCTATAGTTTTTACCTTACTAAATGAAAGGTTTGGGAATGGGAATTAGCAAATGTAGCTGCAAAGCAATATGAATGAATGAATATGAAGTTATGAAGCAATGATATGGCCAATAACAATAACCTTTTCAGACTGTTCTTGGAAAGATAATGAAGGTAACCTTGTGCTTAGAACAAATTCTTTTGTGCCATTGTCACTGGAGAGACACCCAGCTGTAACCTCTGCTGGAAAACCACACACTCAGAAGCCTCATTGATTTCTTCACTAAAATACTGTGGGAGAGAAGTTCAGCTGGATCAAAAGGTGAAGACAACATGGAGTACATGGCCATGAGGCACTTTGCTAGTGATTTCATGGGTGTACTAACACCACCCTTATCCCATCCTAAAGCATTAGTTTCTTCTCTTATTACGTACACTAAGGCATATGGGGTTGATTCGACCCCAAAAAGATTTTGCGGACGTTCAGCAAAATTGTTGGTGACAGCTTATACAGTTTGCTAAACATTTAAAAAATTTCTTAATGCTACTGCAACATATAAACAATGACAAACATAAGCCAAGTAAATAATGTCTTTTGTACATTAAATATCTGGAAAATGTGTATTGTCTCTCCATCAGTACCAGCAGGTGTGGTCTTCACCAGAGAGACACAAGAAGAGTCACAATTCTCAAGTCTCGTGTCATAGGGGTCATGAAATCATGACTGCCCTCAGGACTCTCTCTACACACAAAGTGAGTTTTTTGCTCAAAAACGACTTAATCACAATGTTTTACTCGCTAATATTAGCAGCATAAAAGAAAGCTTAAGAGTTTACTGATCATTACAAAAACAAAAATTAAACCCAAAGAAGGAACAAAGCCCATTTCTTACAAAAAAGACAACTACAAAGAGCAAGACTAACATTGTTAGTTTAGTCTCTTAGCAGATTTTCTTGTCTATGTATATTTACTGTATATATTAATACATCTGTCAGAAAAGAGCAAAAAGTGACAGAACAGAACAAACATATTTGAGCTATGGGGGAGGGGGGCAACCCATAAGCAATTGCAATCCATAAAGTATTTTTTTCATATGAAATCATAGCTCTGTTATGTATGAATGAACTAGAAATATTATTTTCTATGAAAATTCATATGGACAAGTAAAGGATATAACCACCAGAGGATGCCACAATGACTTTCCCTGACTGGAACCACCTTAAAGCTGCTGTGGGCAGGTTTGATAAATGGGGGGAATTTCTGGGAGGAATTTCAGTAAAATTTGAAATGACACCAACCACCCTTTTCGAGCTCTGCTGCCTCAGCATCACTTTTAAAACCACTGCTACTGCTGAAACACATGAGCAAAATTTATTTGATGCCCACTAGCCAGGATCGGCTAGCTGATTTGGGGCAGAGCAGAATGCAAACAGGGTTTTCACAGTACGTTTAGTTTATGGAAACCTGTTGGCAAAGAGTGGGAATTCCACCAGATATGATCAAACTGTGCTTAGAGACACTTGCCTGCAGCAGCTTTAAAGACTGAGGTTTGGCAGCTGAAAAAGACATAAAGAAGTAGGATGGTCATGGCAGCAGAGTAGCTGTCAGTGGTCTGGATGTGCAGGACAGCAGACGATGGGTCCTCTAAAATTCCAGGAGGGGGCTCTGTTCACATCTCAACTTTAATGAAGCACCCTGGAACGACTGAGTGGCTTCACATCATCACGTTGCACGGTATCTGTTGAGTAAAGATTCAGTTTGTCAACC
>OMLB01002284.1:17582-55782 GCA_900302555.1 Myripristis jacobus
ACCCAAGGGCTATCGATGGATACATGAAGCCAGATTCCTAAACTGTGCTTTGTTTTACCTGTGCGCCTCAGAAGAGGATGGGTTTGCCGGCCGTTTTTTCCTGGACGTAGGAGGTGAAGCGCTTTAGGAACTTGGGATACTCCCTCTTTGCCACTGCCCTGAGCACGGAGGCAGGAGCCCAGCCTCCCGGGTTCACTGTAAACAGAGAGCGCAAAACATGTTGCACAGGATACTGTGTAAATATACAAAGAGAAGCTGAGAGTTCATAAGCATTTTATTTTTTATTATACATTTAAACTTGAGAAGGCATGCATCACAGTTTAGATCCTCATTAGGTTGGGATCACACAGCATTACATAAGGGGCCTGTTCTAGTATCACCACGTACCATTGGCGACATATGTTATTTTACACAGGATGTTGTCTCTGCTGATCTCTTTGTCTCCCTCTGGTGGGCTGACCAGGGTTTGACAGATCATGGCGATGTTGATTTTGGCACGGACACACCTGTTGGTTGGCTGTGGGATGTGACAGGATAAATAATTAACAAAGTAGTAGCATCATACAGACGGGCGACAAATGAATCAACATAAAATCACCATAAAGTATCTTAGTATGATGTTGAGCCACTGTGAGCCACCTGAACAGCTTCAGAGCTACCTGGCACAGATTCTGCAAGTCTCTGGGACTCTACTGGAGGGATGCTCTGTAGATCTTCAGCTCTTAACAGCTGTAGTGTTGACAATTTCCTGTCTAATCATTATTTGACCATCCAAACTGGAAGATTATGGCCTTGAACAATAGCGTGTGAGTTTTGTGCTGTCTGGATGCATTTATACAGGATTTCTGCAAGTCAAACTTAATGTCTTTTAGGGCAAATTTTAATGAAATCTAAGATTGTTTTTTGGACAAATCATCTTCTACTTAATTAAATAAGCATTTCAGGCAAGTACAAAGGTATTATATATTTGGATTAATACAGAGGTAAGCATTAGGTAGGAATACAGTAGATTAACAACTAGATGATTCTAGGCAGTTACAGGTTTTCTAGTTATTGTTAAGTGTCCCTTAGGTGCAACTGCAATAAATCCATCCATTCTGTTTTTTTCCATGGAACTCGGGGCATTTAAATTCAACAATTTTCTAGGATTTCTCTCAACTGGTAAATATGAAAAGTACTTATAAAGGCAGTATCAGGTTCAGTAGATTTAGTTTTGTAACATAAATGTTGACTCTGCTGCAGGACTAACTTTGGATACAAGAAATATATGGATAAATGAAATCACCTAAAATGTCA
This sequence comes from Myripristis jacobus, assembly GCA_900302555.1. Lineage (NCBI taxonomy): Eukaryota > Metazoa > Chordata > Actinopteri > Holocentriformes > Holocentridae > Myripristis > Myripristis jacobus. Next base: position 18,879 of record OMLB01002284.1, read on the forward strand.
TGTGGGAATCAAGACCTCATCAGTTCTAATGTTAGACTATTTAGTGACTTTTCAGCCCTAGTATTTGAAAAACCTAAATTAAGACATTTTACGGACACCTTGTAATAATAACTCACCTGTGCGTTGTCATGATCCACAGAGAAATTGCAGACCAGCCAGGTGTCAGGGTCATTCTCATTGTTGGCCAGGATCTTTCTCATAGCCGACAGGTACAGCACATCTCTCTGGGATGCAGGCCACACCCGCTGCAACACACAGATCGGCTTAATATCATGTAGAAATTGTGCTGATTCAGCAGGACACACGACTCAAAAAGTGAGTTACTGTGATTAAAAGAAACGGCCCATGACTATATAACATCCAACCTCTCCTGTAGGATGTCTCAGTGCAGCCTTGTGACTCTTACCTTGTGTGTTTGATAGACAATTACTGCATTGTCTGACAGTGACTCCACAACGTTGAAGTTTTCAATAGTGGCTAAAAAGAGGCAGAGAATATGAGTGAGTTACAGTCGAGGAATATTTCATATCACGTTTCAAACTGGCATTGATTTGCATTCAAAGAGGACTTACTCTCCCAGTCGTTGCGGTAATCAGTGTCCCAGAAGTAGTGGCAGACCTCATGACCAGTCACCCCCTTAACTGAATGGGTGGCCTTCAGTGGGTCCAACACAATCCCATTCTCCTCTACCTCTCTCCTGTACACCTGGAACACACATGGCAAAATGTAAGCATACACTGTATTTCTGTATGAGCGTAGTATGAGACTGGTTACACGGTGTTCCACTTTTATGAATAAGTAGAATTCTATGTAAATGTACTCTAATTTGTGATTAGAGTAGAGTAGAGATTTAAAAAGGGTTGCCAAGATCTGCTGTTGCCCACCTTCATTTCTCCCTCTTCAACCACTAGCTGCCAGTTGGCATCTCCGCCCACATCCTGCAGGGAGTAGGTCATGTGATTCTGCACCATCTCCTCCACCTATCACACAAGGCCAGGGACAGGAAGGGGACGCGAGGTTAGTGGCGCAATGACGACGCAAAAAGGCGCCGGAAAATCTGCATGGCACAGTGGGACGGAATCTGTTCCCCAATTTACACCTGGTTGTTTCATGCAACTCCAACATCCACCAAAGGTCTACACCAAGTATAACCTCATGTGACACAGACGCCCCCCAAAGTGCAAAAGTGTATCTTCACAGCTGTTTGCCGTGGTCATTTGGCTGGTATAGAATAAAATGGCGAATATACTGTCTTCTGTAGTGATGAGTCAGAAGGGCAGATGATTAAATATACATTTTACTTGGCTAATGTAAGTCCATAAATACTACAAACTGCCACAGTTTAGCTGAACTTTAATGGAGAAGCAAAGTGAATTAAAGGTTCGATGTCTTTCCACTGCTTTGGTCCTCGCTGCTAAACCTCTCACCTCAGAGAGTTGCGAATTGCCTCAAGTCTGTATATTGATTTGAATGGTAAAGACTGTTTTACTCCATTCAAGTCCTGTGTTCCCAACACAGAAAATATAGGGAAACGTAGCAAGACACATTCTAACATTACCAATCTACTACCTCATTCAAAGTGCAGAGCGACGTTGGCTCCCACTGATTTTGGCTGTGTTTTTGTGTACGTCATCATCCACAGTTGTACATTCTCTGCCAAAAATTATGTTTTCCATTAACTTTAAAAAGTGACTAAAAAAGTAACAGACAAACGTACTATTCTGGCAGCTCCGAGGGGCAGACAAAACAGAATATCAATCAGAATAGTGATCGGATTTCAGTTCAGCTGACTGGAGACAGGACGGACTTAAAAAAGTGTAAACTCAATGTGGCAAAATCTCATCAAGATAAAACCCAGGTAGAAGTTGCATGACATGACCAGGTGTGAATGGGCCCAAGGTGTGCAGAGAAGTGGACAGAGTCAAACAACAGAAATAATGCTTCACATGCGATGTAATTTATCAGGTGTCAGGACGGCAAAGCTGTGGAATACAAGGCTGACCTGTTATGGAATACAACAGACCTGGGAGGACAGTGTCATTCAACATGCCATTTTCATTTCATACACAGATATAAAGTGGAAGCTCATGCTTGGATGTTAGGTGGGGCTGTATGCTGCCAGTGAGTTAAAGGGGCATGTGGGTCTGGGGTGTTACTGATTAAGCCGGTGCAGTGTTTGGGAGTTTAGCAGTCATGCTGACATAGTACAGCCAATACAGGTAAAATACAAACAAACATAGGGGTGCAGTGATTGGCTAAGCCGTGGCAGTGAGTTACCTCGGCGCTGAATCTGTGGACATCATGAGGAGGGGCAGTGACTATCAGAGCAAGAGAAGACTGACTATGGGGCTACAGAAGATGAGAACACATGAGATAATGGACAGATGACTGAAAGAGAAACATTTAAAAAAGAAGCGAGATGTAATAACGAAAGAGGTGTGGAATGAGAAAACTATATAAAAAAAAAAGAATGAGGAGACTAGATGAAGGGAGAGGTGGAGTGATGACTGAAGCATGAGCATAGTTTAAGGGACTGAAGAAGATGGAAAACCTTGTCAGAGAATCTGTGTGTGCCAGCACTGGAATACATGTCTCCAGAGGGAACCGGGCTGGACCTCTGTATTCTTGTCTTCTCACACTGAGACTGGAAAAAACACACACACACACACCATGTTACATCATTAAGGTCAGTTTATACTTTGGTGTCAAAATACCCCTGTAGCTATGCTGCTGGTGTCTGTTGTCCGTATCACGGTTAATTATCATTGATGTAAAACAACAGGCAACCAGACGACAACAGACAAACTGAGGAGGTGCATCGCTAGGTTCAATGGTACAACACTGCATCCCCAAATTGTTAAGACGAGTGCATCCAAGGCTTCTACAATTATTTGCCAAGCAAATTCCAAAAGTTTTCCATGACTTTTCCATGACTACATATAAACTTTCCATCACTGTATTTCTTTGGTGTAATGAGTAAAGCGACCTGTACAATAGGGGGTGGAACCTCCAGAGAAAATGTCTTACAGTGACTGACATGTCTCTTCACTCTGACTGCCTGGTTTCCTAGAATGATATGAGAGCTGATTTCGAGGAATTAAAAATATTTTAATTGCTCTCCCTTCTCTGGTTCTAGCTTAATCATTATTAAAAATTGTCACAACTTTTCCAAAACTTTAGGAATAATTAATCATTTTCCAAAACTTTTTCAGGTGTGGAAAAAGCATTCTCAAATGCCACATGTCAAGAATTTTCCGGGTTGTATTATTTGTTTTATTGGTGAGAAATACTTCTAAACATCAGTTTGGGCACCATCAATGCATCTGACAGAATGTAAATATAACTGCTTCTGCTTTCATTTGTGTTTTGTGAGCAGAGAATTAATAAAAACTTGACCCTGTCAAGTGTTTTTGCTGTCTATGCACAGACCCGCTAAAGCAGAATTGTAAATGCTTTCACCACCTACACAACCACAGCATAGCTACAGTGACAGTGCAACGCAAAACTGTTAATGAGCCTTTAACTCACTTTATCAGTGCGGTTATTATTTTATGAATACCATGTGATTTTGTTTGCTTACCTGTTCCTCTATTTTATCTTGTCTGTCAAGAGCAGCTTCAACTGCATCAAAGAATTCATCCTCATTGATGAGGCTGTTTGGACCCTCCTAACAAAAAAAGGGGACAGGGAATATAAGAACCATGACTTACATGTAATGTGTGATGAACAAGTGCTTTATTTTGATATACAATGTCTTCACCTCATAATCTGGTCCGCCAAAGTGAGACTTTTTCTTCAACTCATTGAGGGCCGATTTATAACTCTCTTCTATCCGTCGCCTCTTCTCCATCTCCTACACACACAAGTATCCAGAGTCATTGCATAAGCACGGCTGTGCAGAGACTCTCCAGAGGTTACGACCTCAGCCTCTGGAATGACATGTATGCCCCCACTAGCCTGGCATCAAATCCTAACAGAGTTTTCTCTTTCCTGTATCTCCCCTTCTCTGTCTCATGTCTGTTTTGTCAAATCAAAGTAAATTAAATATTCTGAAGTCTTACGTTATGTACCTTATCCAGTCTTTTTTGCCAGCTGTCCTCTCTCTTCACCATGAGGTCGATACAATGGGACAGAGTGGCCAGAATCCCAGCTGTGGTGGCCTTGAATGTGATGGCCTCGCCTTTGAAATCTATGCCATTGATTCCCTTGGGACTGAGCGACTGGAACACTGCATATAGAGAAATGAACGTATTGGGAATCAAGCAACTGGCATTCTAATCGGCAAGCGGGCTGCTTGACCTGAGCTGGCACATAAAAAAATCCCTACATATTTAAGACTACACACCACACTTTATGAATAAGAATTGTGAACAACTCACATTTCTCTTTGCTGCCATTGTTGTTGTGCAGAAACTCCCCATCCGTCCGAGTGTTGGGGAAGTCATCCTCATCACCCTCCACAACTGAGATGGAGCGAGCATGGAGGAAAAACAGAGAAAGAAAGAAAAAAAGATAGTTGCTCAGCACAAGCCTTTTCTTGTAGGGCCCTGCTGAAAGTCCTGCTGGAGTCCAGAGTAGGGTAGTGCCTAGTGGCCCATTCACAACTACAGCACAGCGCCCTAGCAGACTGACAGAACTCTGCTGTATTGGACAACATGACAATGGTCTGGTTTCATCTTCAGGATAGAGAGACAGTGAAAGGGAGGGGGACTGGAGGGAGAGGAGGGGAACAAAGGCAGGGCTTCATTCACTGTGGTCATCCACAGGCACCCAGCGCTTTGACAAAGTACAAGCTGCCATGAGCAAATGTTCTGGCAGCCAGGAAAGAGAAGAAAGGAGGGTTGGTGTGTGTGTGTGGTGGTAGGGGTGAGGGGGGGACAGGTCAGAATAACTGCTTTCTCAGTAACAGGGCAGACAAACACATTCCATACAAGATACAGTACATGTTTCTACTAAACTCCAAATATTTTCATAATGCATCAGAGCTCCACATTCTCTTAGGCATAGCAATTGTTTGTTGTACTTCTACTGGACAGTAAGGTACAGCACAAACCTGCATGCTGAGCCTTTTTTCTGAATACTTTGTCAAATGTTTTTGCTCATAATACAGTTTTTCGATAATGATATCTATAAAACACTGGCAAAAACATCAGTGTTGAAGAAACAAAATAAAATGCAGAACTGCAATGTCACCAGTTTCTTCCACACCATATTTTTAATGCCATATTATTCCTTCCACACACTTCATGAAACATCTATGCAATGAAACAAACTAGAGATGCAAACCAGACTATGATAAGTTGCTCTCTCTTTGAAGGAGAGTGGCATCTGTGGTTCTTACTTTTGTCTCTCTGCAGCTCATCCTTGGACACGGCATCTGCACAGCCGTCAAAGTATTTCTGAAGCGTGTCCACCTGCCTGCACAATATATCTCTGAAGGTCTCCATCTCCGCCAGCTTCTCTCTCAGGCTGTGACCTTTCTGAGGGGACAACAAGGTAGCACAATTTTTACGCCATGTTCACGCCAGATGAAATTTTAAGTACCAATGTCCCACTTGTAAACATCCAACTCGAAATAACAATGAGGAATGTCATATTTTTCTAATTCTCCGACACTACTTTTATCATACATGCCTTCTAACCAAGAAACCAACTCTGCCTGTCGCAAAAGTGATCATATTCTGTTAATGGTTTAATAATGGTTTATTAGTGTTACTTTAACACAGACTTAAAGCACTGTAATTTAGCAAAGTTTACTTTCCTGTTATTTTATTTTCCAACTGATGTGAACACTTACAAGTCATACTGACAGAAATCTTTCCAACCTCTACCTTCCATCCCATGGGACATGAACATGGCATTAGGCTTGGAGGATGTCAGTGCTAATATTGCCATGTTTACACTGCAAAGACTTTACGTTCTTGGCAATTGCTGTCTGTTGACAAGTTTAGCATTTGTGTACATGTCTAAAATATCTGAACACCCCTCACCTGTGCAGATACAAAGACTTACCTTGAAGGAGGACGTGGAGGTGGCAGAGTAGCCGCTGGTGGCTGAGGTGAGAGACAGCATGGAGCCATGTCTCCGCAGACTGGACTCTGAGCCATAACCAGACTCAGCCTGTAGGGAAAAGGACAAGTGGAGAGAAAGACAAACATGATGAAGAGAAGTTAGTCACGCTGTGGAAGAACAGCTCATGGACAGACCTGTTGACACCAAACAAATTATAACCAGCCTGTCACTCATAAAGCTCTCTAAGGCTACATTCAGACAGTCACTGGAAAGTGGTCTAGATCTGATTTTTTCCTCAAATGACGCACATCAATTTTTTTTATGCCAGTGTAAACAGTGAAAAAAAAAAACCATTAATGTGACATTTTCATTCATTTCTAATTTGGTCCATTTGTATATGTAGTCCTAAATCAGATCTGATTTCTGCTGATGTGACACTGTGTGAACGCTTCGATCAGAAGTCGTGTTTTTCCTAACTAAGCATGTTCATATCAGTGTCATCATTAATTCACTTGCAGCAGTGGTGGGCAAAAACAAAACATGGAGGAGGATCACATCAACAATGACAGGGAGACAGGAGGTTACACATATAATTGATATACAGATATATTGTAAAATCATTCAATCAAAGCCCTTTTTGCCTTCTTGACCTCACCCCGATCAGCTGACACCACACCACACCACGGTTACCACAGAAAACTATTCAAGAAATGAATGTCTTCACCAATGTTTCATTAATTGTGATTGACTGTCATGCAAATAACATTTTCTGTTGTTCAGCAGCATGCTTGTTGTAAATGTGGGGTCATGGCACAGATCTGTTCACAGTGATGTCAGATTACGAGCCACATGCAAAGATGAACCTGAGCAAGGCAAAAAGATCAGATCTGATAATTGTCCTATGTCCTATAGTCATCATCAGATCAGATTTTAATGAGAAACCCATTCCTATCTTTTGTTTTATTTGTGCTTTGAAAAGGAGCTTTGTTTTTAATTATGTGATAAAACTTTGACAGAATGCATCGTGACATCATCCAGCACAGCAGCACAACACACCAGGTTCTTGGAATAAGAAAAATATTCCTAAATATAACACATTTCTCCTTGAAACAGACCATCTGATGAAATACCCTGAACTCATACAAAATCCCAACTGTTTGGGATTTATAGAGTGCTTCTACACTAAGAAACCTGATCACTGCTACATTCATACCACCCCTTCTTTTGCTATTTCTATTATAAATATATTGTTCCTTGCTGTTTTTAATCTATTTATGTTGTTTTTGATGTATATTTTCAATTCTATTCACTTATTCACACTATTTTTATCATCACTTCTAAGCTACTATTATTGTCTTTGATGTTGTGTCCTTTTCTGTCAATATCCAATTTGGTGTTTTCTGATAACTTACTTTGCCTGTTAATCCTAATGGTGAGCCCTATTACTATGTAAGTAAATTTTGAATTAAATCAAAATTAAAAAATAAATAAATAATAAAAACAGTCAGGTTCTCTGGCCTTGTCAGAGTGGAACATCAACTGTATTGCTAAAAGCTGAGGAGTTCCCTCTTCCTATTATGTAACAGGCTGGCCCTTGGAATAGCTGGTGGGAGACAGCAGGCAGCAAAGGTTGAAAAACACAGATGGCTGTCTCTAGCAGGGAAAAGAAATAAGTGCTCTTCCATTTTTAACCACTTGGGGGCAGGAAATTCACGTGGCTGCTATTTGTGAAAGCCTGGGGTAACTCCCGGCCAACGACCAGAAGTAACACTTCACCTGCGTTCACATGGATTTCAAACACTGCTGGCTGTCCTTCAGCTGGTCTACAGGCTGCCTCACAACAGTGTTTCACCATACAGACAGCACCACCCAACAATCTTAAAGGAAGGCTTACTTTATCTGTCTGATGAAGAAAAAAAAAATCCAAACAAACAGACTCTGTTCCACCTACTTGATGAAATCCGACAACATAAAAACAAAAAAAGCAAAATTTATCGTCTGCTGGCTGTGCTGTCAACATATAACACGCAGAGAATAACCTCAAGCTACAAGCAAATAGTGTGTGAGTCTGTGTTCCAAGTGTGTGCATACTGTGTGCTTAGTGATTACAGCTCCAGTATACACACACTACTGACTCCAGACAATAAACGAGATAAAGCCTGAAACTAAAGCTGATGCAAATCTCTAAGCCTGACGGAAATAGGCTTCTAAAAGACTCACCAGGTTATTGTTTGGAAAGAAAAGGGCTAACAACTGACTACCAGTACACTACACAAGATTACCTTGCATTACGACTTCTCTATGTTGCATTACTGTCAGAGTATCAACAAACTGTGAAATCCAATAACAAGCTAAGCCCATATTAAAAGATAATCCAGAAATAAGCAAAGAACACAATGCCTTATGTCATCAGTTCCAGGCAGGAACTTATTTTGACAGTTGTTTAGATGACTGGCACAGGCCGCTGTTTTTCCATTTGTAGATGTTTAACTTTCTCAGTCTATAAGAAGACTGAGATGTTGGCTGTGGTGTTTTTGTGTCTCCCTGGAGAGAGCTGACACTGGGCTGCAGAGCGCTGTGAGTAATGTAGGTTAGAAAGAGAAGCAGGGCCTTCTAGCAGGGGGAAGAATTTTCAGTGGTGACTCACTGTGGCGGGACTGGGAGGGGGGCACTGTGTGTGTGTGTATGTGTGTGTGTGACTCACTCCCTCCTGTCCTGGCTGATTCACGGTGGCTCCCTGGAACTGAGGAGTGAGAAAGTAGGGGAAATAGAGGGAGGGGTGCAGCATGACAGGAGGGGGGATTCCCTAAACTAAGGCCCACAAATGAGCAACACGTGTTTTGGCAGGGAGATTAAGGGCGTGGTGGCGATTTTCTCCTGGTCCATGTCAAATGTATTCACATCTACATCCATACAGTCTGGATCATGTCTATCTTAACAGCACAAAACTGTATGCTTTCAAACAAAACACAATACGCAACCGTTTTACTTTAATGTGTCAAGACTGTGCAATAATGCCTGTAAATGTAAGACAGGGTGTGTTACATTTAAGCTTAAGGCAAGATGCAAGGCTTTTTAATGCCACTTGAAATAAAATTTAAGACCTATTTTACAAAAAACAAAATTGAAGAAAAACAAAAAACATGATTTGGATGACGTTAACGTGAGAGGCATATGGTAAAGTATTTTTAAAAATAGATGATTTTGAGATTTCAAATTGCAGCTCAAGAAAAAAAAATATCATAAAATCCTACCTCTCATGTCTTAGCATTTTTAAGACTTGAAAGATTGATTTAAGTCATTTTAATACCAATTAAGGCCTTATTTTTAGATTTAGTATATTCTGTAATACTTTTTTAAGGATCCATGGGAACCCTAGTAACAAAAACACATGTTGCTTTAATATTTTTCCACTGTAACTTTGACTCTGCTTGTTCTCCATTATTTTTATCCTTCCTAAAACCCCACAGTGATTTACAGCAGGCATCTCATTTCTGTCTGTACTCTCTGTCTAGCATGAGTAATGAAGCCCTGAATACTGGACTGACAGATGTGGAAAAAATTACAAACATGACTGTATCAGTGTACAGTCGCTTGTGCGTTGTAGCTGGCTGGTGTGTATAAATGTGATCATAAACATTCAGCGGCTCTTCCCTTCGTCCATTGTCCTCTTCTCAGTGGTCAACAAGGGAACCCCCTGCCTGCTTCCTGTGTCCTTCACACTGGATAAAAACAAAAGGTGCCACCCGCGCTCCCCCTGCACTACCAGGGTATCTGCAGGTTTCAACAAGTGAAATGTAAGACTTTACAAGACCTTTATTAATAGCACTTCATAACTTCATGGCCATCCAAACAAGCCACATAGTCTACCAGTACTGGAATTGTTTCAAATACACAAATTTACTGTCAATAAGTGCTCTTGACACAAGGAGTATTTGTTTGCAACAGTATGGGCTGGTTTCACATGCAGTCTGAAAATGGAAAAGGTTTGTTTACATTGGTATCCAGAGCTGCTGGTGTGTTTTGGCAAATCAGACATGAGTTTGGATTTTCACATGGGACATCGTTGCCATTATCCCGAGCTGCAAGGTTTTCCTGCTAGGACTGTGCTGTATCATATTGGTCATGATAATACCAGTATAAATTTGTATGCAAAGTGTCATAACATGATATGATGATATGATGGTGTGTTGATGCATTTGCCTACAGCAAGCAAGTCTCTTCCCACAACAACATGGCTGAAAGTCAGAGCAGCCTCAGCCTCTGTAGAGGAATCACTGCAAAATTTTCCACAGGGCCCAGGTATATTGATGGCCACCCAAACATAATTAAATCCTTTCAGGGTTTCACATTAGCGCCATTAGTTTCCCATCATCCCTGCATTCCCTTTGTGGTCACAGTCACCATGCAACCAGCAATTTGGTTGCATGGTGGTTCTGGTTTGCCCAGACACACACACAGTCTTGTTAATAGTAGCTGGGAATCCAAATTTGTTACCTTTATGGCACCTTAAATGCCTCGCTACTACAGATAATAAAGGAGGTGTCGTTCAGTACCATGTTAATTTTGATTGTTTTTATATGTCATCAACGACAAACCACATTCAAACGCAACTCACCTAGCTGTCATGAAAAAGGAAAATAATCAAAGATGTGACAACACACTATTGATGGAAGACAGCAACAGAACAGACACATACAGGGATAGAGAAAGACAGAGAGATGGTGTGTTGTGTGTGTGGTGAGAATGAGAAATGTGTCTGTTTGTGTTTGTTGTGTTGTTGGTGGTGTTGTGGGGGCCGAGGGAAAAGCAAGGTCAGGGTAATAAGAGTAATACTAAAATAACACCAAAATAAGGTGGAGAATTAACATGAATTAAAATGATGAAAAAACACATAGAGCACTAAATATTGGCTAATGTATTTTTTCAAATATTTTCAATAGACAATATCTGTCTTTTAATGCAGATTTTCAGGTACAGACTTCACCTGCTGGTGCCTCAGGTTTCCAAGCCAGGATTCACTACATTCACATAAACAAGCTACTGCTAGCGAGCTAACTTGTTGCAAACTACTTGTTCAGGATGACACAATGCAAACATTTTACATATTTGTTACTATTTGTCCTCCCAACAGTCCCACACAGTATTTAAGACCTATGTAAATAGAATTTAATTTAACACTTCTTAATACCCCAGGTGTACTGTGACTACAGCACCAGTAGTGTGCTGTCTTAACCATGCATAAAATGTACATGCTTGTGCACAAACACATGTATGTGTGCATACACTCTGTATCACACTGGATACAAACAAAAGCATAGGTGTACATGAACACACACACTTGCTACTACAGCTACAGATGTGCTGTGCTAAGGGCAAGTTTAACACTCAGGATTTGGTTTGAGTCCAAGGGACTTGCTAGCAAACGCACCAGAGGTGGAGGGACGAGTACTGATCCCTGGACTCCTCCCTTCTCTCTGCTCCCTTCTCTGATCTTCTGATGAAAACACACATACACACAATAAGCATACAGACACACTCACAAATGCAGAGATCTTTGTCCAGAAAGGTTAACTGGCAATTATTTGAATCCACTGTTAAGGTTAAAAAGGAATAAGCCTATTAAGGTATGCTACTGTATTTGCGATGCAAGGCATTAATTTTATAGCAAGTTTGACAAAGAATTTGCTTGCTTTTTGCAAAGCCATGGTTTGGCCTGCTGTATTAGTGTTCCTGTGTGTGCTGGACTCACCCTGTGCAGCTCAATGGAGTCAATCCACTGGTGTCTGTGCTCTGGGTCCTGTGCTCTCAAGTACCACACACTGTCATTCACACTGATGTCCAGCCGGCACTCATCAAACTCATGAGGCTTTAAAAAAACAACAACAAACAAACATAGAGATAAAAAGAAAAAGAAAAGAAGAAAAAAGAGACATTAGTTAGTCTGTGGAAAAAGCTGAAGGCAAACATTAATTGCAACAAACACAACATCTAAGAGCAAGGATTTCAAAACATTGCATTGGATTTAAAAGTTTTTTCATTGGGTCAGTGGAAATTTAAAATCCTACAATAACAGAGAACAGAAAAGCACAGATTATGTATGATCCATTGCCAGAAGTTGGTATATAAACTTCTTACAGTTGTACAGTGTGAGTGTGGCATCAAAAAGTGAACAAATTCCTGACTGGGGATCCTTAAAGAATCATACATTATTATCAAATCCTGCCTTGATGCCTAAGTTCAAATGCTGAAGGATTCTGTGATATAAAGCAAATTACCAAAATGGTCTTCACAATATATCCAACCACCAAGATATACTTAAGACTACCAAAACTTTTCTCCAGTAACTGTCTTACGGTCATGTTCACATCATCGCAAGAGTACAAGCCGATCACTTTCCTGAGCAGGATGTGAGGAGAGACAAGCAAAGTCGAGTGTCCATTATAATTACACTGAAAAAGTAGGGACTGGAATCACTGTATCGATAATGTATCACAAGAGGAAGTATTGTAATATGGTGCATTATAGATGTATTGTTCAAACCACAGAAACAAGCACACTGCTAACATCCTGACTGCTGATTTGTTAGATGGTGGGAGACAACTGGTTCCAAAGTTGGCTTTAACAAGTGGAAACGTGGCAGTTAACCACAGTAACTATAGTGTGTATTTAAACTAAATATCTTCCTTACATGCCTATCTATAAATCTCAGTGGGCCAGAAGACAAAGGAGAGTGTATCAGACACACTGCAGCCTCCATTTTCAGTGACTGTCCCAGAGGAGAAGTGGCAGATAACTGGCCTTTTAAGGCAACTTGCAGGATGGCCATATTAGTAATAGCGTATAATAGCCCTCCTGTGGACTGTCAGCACTGGAAAACTGCTGTGCTGGTATGGCCAGCATCCAGGCTGTGTGTGTTTGTGTGTGAGTGTGTGATGTTGTGAGAGGCGGGGTGGGTGGCAGTGGCTGTGCAGCATTTACCATCTGCATCAGAGCTGAAGGACATCTCTGCCGTGTAAGCTCAGGACCCCATTGCTAAATCACTGTCAAGGTCTAATGACAGTGACAGAATCAGCTGGTGTACACATTTGAGGCCACATCTGTCTTGCTTGTTAAAGAGTAGTTCAGGACTCAGCTAGAGAAGGACTGAATTTGCCACAATATAACAACAGAGCTGGGTTCCTTCAGGATCAGTAAGCCAGGCATCGGTAACCATTGTACCATCAAGGGCCAAGTGTCTGCAGGTTTTAATCAAAACACACTGCCAGTTGATTCCACTGGCTAGTACTCTAAACCAGGAAAAAGAGAATTATTGATTGGAATCAGCTGCTGTAGTGTCTGGATGGAATGAAAACCTGCATAAACATGGCACCCATCCCTTAACTTAGCATTGCAGGTCAACACAGGTTACAAAAATATGAGACTGCTTCCTTCTCAGTTGGCCAAAGTAAATGAGATGAAATAATATCCTACAAGGTGAAATAATCTAAATGTATCTTTTGAGAGACTCTAAGTAACACTGCTGGTAATACAGAGGCATGAATTAAATACTTACACACAGCTGTACCATGTAAATAACATTATTGATGTTTTGTGTCAGCAAACTGATACAATACTGTTAGTGAAAGGAACAGAATTATATTGTATTGATCTGTCCCGTCTGCCAACTCAGTGCTAAGCATGTAATATGCAACATTTGAAGATGTGGAATTCAGGCAAACCTTAGATTTGAGACAATATAAGATGGTAGGCATATGATCATGAACCATGGAAATCCAACACCACCATGTTTAAGTAGCCTAAGTGTCCATTACTGAAGATTGTGTTTCACCAGTGAGTTGCACAGTAACAAATGACCCGCTGTGGTGTCTTTAACCAGGTTTCATTGGCAGTGTGTGAGCTGGCTGTGCTGCCTGACAGCTGGACAACACTGAGGCCAAGACCAGATGCTCAATGAGGATAATGCACAAAATTACCCAGAATGCTGTCAACTTTCCAACTCAGATGTTCATTTAAAAGTTACATACGCAACACTTGGGTAAGATCATCCCATTACTAGAGACACTGAGGTGAACAAAAGGAGAAAGGAAAGTGATGACTTCAGTGATGATTTTAATGATGATTCACTAGTGGCTGATTCAATTCAAGACAAATTTTTCTGGGACCTTTCAATTCAATTTTACAAACCACAATTCAATTAATCGATTAAACTGAGTACCTTTTTACTTTACCTTTATGTGACACAAGTGCAATGACTAGTAAAAAAACGACTTTAAAAGTCTGTGATTGCATACAAATATATTGGTGGAACTATATATGACGATTGAAAGATTGTAACTGTCAAAGCATACTGAACCTATAACATAGACAGAGTGACAACACACCCGCAAGCAATGATTGTGTCACATAACCTTTTTAATTGGAATGGTGGGTGTACACTCAAAGTACCTGACCAAGATCCCACAGAGGGATTGAAATGTTGGATATAATAAAGGGAAAGAAGCACTGCAATATGCGGGTTTTCTGTTTTTCATAAACGTAAATGTCACCTAGCACTGTGCTCGGATGTGCGAGTGTGCTACGACATAATGAATGTACATGTTTGTCAAAAATATACACTGGTAATGCGAGTTGAGCACACTAAAATGTTGACGCACACAAACAAATACATAAAATAGTTGCCTGGGAGAACTGCAGGGTTTACATTCTAATCGAACATTGCACTGACTGGACTAACAGGATCCACATCGGAAACAAAAGTTACATTGTTGAAGCATTCTTCCACACTACCCAACTGCTTAGTGTTGGATAAGTGATGCCCAATAAACCCCGTGCTAAGCATGGGAGCAAATGTGTGACTGTGGATCACCACTGGACTATAGGGCCACTGATTTAATGGTAAGTAGGGGCTAGGAATGAAAGCTGGGTTCTTCACAAAGTCTGTACTGGGTGTGGGAAGGTCACTGCCATCCACGGCTAAAATAAACAAGAATCAATCATGAGAAGAGCAGCCAAGAAGCCTCACATTTGACAGGATGGCATGACATGTTGAACTTGACCTCTGCCTTGGCCCAATGTGAAAGGCAAGCAGACAAGAGAACTGGAATGTATGTGGTTAGTGTGTGTGTGTGTGTGTGTAGGCTGATGAACCAACAGCTGGGGAGATGCGTAAATGTGGGACAAAGTGGAAAGAGGAGGGGTGGGGGGGCTGGAGAATTTCTATTTAAAACATGTTCGTGACATTTCTGCTGCTCTACAGTGAAAAGCAGGAAAGAAGTAAAAGGACAAAGTTAGGTGGTGATAAAGAAAAACAGATCTGAAAGCCTGATTTAAGCAGAATTTTAATCTTATCATATGAGCCTTGCCCACTAGGCCACCAGGGCAGCCAGAGCTACTGGGGTTCAACAAGTGTCACAGAGAAAGGACTCTTGCCAGCTGTTTTTGAGCAACAGAAGCAGTTAAGATGATTTTGTAACCAAGGCTGCTGTACTTCAGTCACTTCAAAAAGGATATCATAAAAAGTACATCCTGGGATATATTAATAATTATAGAAAGATGAGTGGGTTAAAAGGCTCTTTTCCTTAATTTGCATGATGATGTTCAAGTTTCACACTGCGCAGAATGCTTTGGCACCTGCCTCCTTCAGCTAACATTAATTGATGTCAATCATCTCATTAGTAACAGATCATGTCTCAAAGTGATACCAAGTCTCTGCTGTCCGCAGAGTGCAGCAGAAACAGTAAGGTGTCAGACCAGGTGAAGTTTATCCACTTTCTAATTAACCAGTTTGATGGTCCAGGTTTTTTTTTTTTGTCCTTAGTTATTTACAACAAAACAAAGGACACCTCTGTCACCAAGTCAAATTCTCTTTTTCTCATGCAATTGCTAATGGCACCAGAGGACACGTCATGGAGTCACAAAACTCAACAAGTATCATGATCTCGCCAATATGAATGCTGTCACAAAAACTAAAAAATTAGTTTGAGACATTATTGTGCAAGATGAAAATAATCTGTCTGATGTGGCACTAGAGGAAAGGTCATAGATTCACCAAACTTGTCAAGTTTCATCATCTTGGCAACATGAATGTTGTCACCAAATTTCATGGCAATCCACCGAAGGGATTTGGAGATATGTCTCCCTAGACCTAACTGTTGATGCACATGTTTGATATTTGTCCATGGCCTCATATCAGCTGTGTGGAACCCAGCAGCAGCCCAGCTGGTCCAAGTGCAAAAACATACATGATTATATCCTAAATCCATCTCATTAATGGCAAACACATAGATTCTAAGGATACATATTTCTGCCCCTGCTCCATTTGTTAAGTTTGTCACCATAGGACTTGATAAGGAAACACGTTAAGGGAAAAGAACTGAGATGGGCGAGCCACAAAATTTTATGAGATCATTTATCTTTAAAACACATGAATAGCTCAAGAATATCAAGAACAGTTTAGGAAGTTTATAGTTTACCATAAATATGCTTCGCCAGACTCAAACTATTTTTATCTGCTCAGTGTTTTTTGGGGATGTGTTCTGCATATTAAAACACTCAGAGGACGCTGGTCACAATCACCTCTAATGTTTTCAGGGTTTTTCTGCACTCTCTCTGCACTCTTTCTGCACGTAACAAATTCAATGCCAAATTCAAAATGATGAGACTAAACAGCTTCACTGTATTCTCTCCTAACATAAACTTCCTATCCTGCTTCAAAAAAGATACCCCACCCCTGCTCACCGTTCCAGCTCTTTTTTGAGCCGCTGTACGTGTTGGAAGTCACAAACTCCACAACTGAGTGGAGTAGAGGCCCTCGTAAATGGTAACATGGAAGTTCATGCAAGTTAAATATGAAGGGACAGAAACCAATGTGAATAACTGCAAAAGCATACAAAGCTGCAACAGACAAAAATAATGTCATACCTGTTTTCTGCACATCAAAGCAAAACAACTTTACTTGTGCACTCTGCAAAACAGATACAAGGGAATTCATTATCTTCAGCTTTTTCATTGAAAGAAATTTAAAAAAAAATGTTTCCCTTTGAATGTGTTTTATCAAATCTACTTTATAATTTGGGATATCAAGGACATTAAAGAACACCACTATGGGAGATTAACTATAGAAATTAACTTTGCATAAATTAACTAGGAAAGCAAAAACAAATAAATAAAAACTTGACTGAAGACCAGTCAGAAAAGAAGAATGTCGGTTGGTGCATTAAGTTAGTCAGTTAACCACCCCACTCGGTTCAGACCTTGACTTTGAAGTCATGGTGCGGTTGGACGTATCTTGGTTTCGGTCTTGTATCAGATCCTTTAAACCACTCCAGGACAGGACAAGATAAATCAAAAAGGCTGATAGGAAGGAGGAGATGCTAACATCTGTCACCGCAACACGCACAGAGTTATAGACTGGGACATGTGGCCCTTGGCCCTCCTCCTAATTGACCCTCTACATACAGGATGTCACATGTTATGAGGAAGCGACACGTTTCCTGGTTGAAGACACTTTGCAATTTCAACACAAACTCAACTCACCCATAAAAGAGCTAATTCTGTCTATTTATCCCACTTCCCTCCAGCCCTTTCTTCTGTCTCCCTCTCTCTCACTCTCTCTCTCTCTGTCTCCCCCATTCTTCTAACCCTCGTTGGTAGATTTAAACAGATATGGTGAGGAAAAGGAAGGAAATAATTGTTTAGCAATAAAGCTGCCAATGTAACACATTCACAGATGAGGGTGTGCCTCGAAATTCAACACATCCGCCACTGATCATGTTGTGTAGGTATTTTTTCACACAGGCATACAAGCACACGCATACACATGGTGGTGTGGAGACAGGTTTGCATCACCACAAAACCATACAATCTAAAATGTGCAATTTACAAGGTTGTCATGAGAGATTCCATAACAACTTCAGTACAGCTGCAAAAGTCAGAATTCATTATTGAACTTTAAAAATGTTTTCATGATGTGATCTGTAAGGATAAATTCATGTAGGTGGCTTGATGACAGAGGTATTTAAATGTAGTCAGATTGGAACAGACAAGGGTTGTGACACAGCTGAAAACCTGGAAACAGCATCAAATCATACTGTCATGAACATCACGTAACTGGCTGGCAGCAAAATATGGAGCTCTTTCTGTTAGAAAGATGACAACGACCAATGCCCAACACACATCAAAATCCCTGTGAAAAAGTAGAGAGCTGTCCCAATCAATTGTGGTAATTCAATGCTTGATGGCTTTAATTGTTTGTTGTGCTATCAAGGTAGCTCAGAATTTTCAGATATTACACTTAAAGCAGTATTGGTCAAAAGTCTAGCATTGTGACAACACTAACAAAAGATATTATGACAAGCAGGGCTTTACTATACAGCAGACCTCAAGAGAGGGCTCTAACTGTGGAGCTAGTCCATATTGGAGGGATATTCAATAATGTAACAAGGACGTACCTGCTAAAATACCACACTGTTACACATATTAACATATGGGCCTTTGCCAACCTCACTCTTAGCAAACTGAATAACATGCAGCAGTGGCCTGTGAGCAGCGTCCCAAACACACACTAACCCTACAAATCTAGTGTTGGGTATGCCTGATTGTAACACATCATTAGACCAGACCACCCACGTGAACATGGCAACACCAGGCAGACAATGGACAACAAGAACATGTGAGTTTAGGCTTGAGCATATAAAGATATTATTGTGCCACCTGGTTTGTTAGGTTACAATAACAGCATTCAGTCCACTCTTTAACACAAATTTTTGTGGTAACAAAATGTTTTCTTGGGTAGAGAAGGTCTTTTCCAAATGTTCTCAAAAAGTTTAGAAAAGCCTGTCACTTATTATAAGTCCCTAATCCTAAACTGTGTAATTTACAGGCTGCGTAAATCTTGCAAAAAAACACAAATTATTGCCAGGTACAGTCATCTGATCAAATTCTAAAAATCACATGGGCTACAGGTCTGTAGGCTACATCAAATGTTGAAATTCAAGAAATTATTACAATTATCTTAATTCCAGACAACTGATTCAAAAGGAGGCTGTTCATTTCATGTTGAGAAGACAAAGGATTTAGTTGGACAGATGACAAATCAAGATGGACAACTGCACCGGAGGCAACAGTACAGGCAATATTATCTTTGAGAGAACAGCTGTTGGAAATCATGTGAAATAATAAATTATCAGGACCTTGGATCTGGCCAGACAATGTTTATATGATGTAGCCAACTTGATTTTGAAAATGTAAAACCAGGCATGCAGCCTAATAAATATCCCACCGAAAAAAGAGAGGAAAAAGAGAGAAAAAGAAAAATGTTTCACTGTAGCTTCAAGATATGTACATATGTATAGACGGAGACAGCTCATATGAAAATGTCTGAAAAATAGTTGTCATGGGCTAGATCGTGTTTGCCTTTAAGGCCCTCCTATGAAACCTTAAAAACAGCTAGAGATGCCAGAACAGTAAATGAAGACAACCCTCTGGGTGTGGACCGGCAGACCTTGCAAAAACAGCTAAATAACTTGTACACTGGATGAACGAATTGTGCAAGAGTTGAAAACATTCACCACAACTGCCAGCCTGTCTTCAGATGGAACGACATACTGGTCTTGCTGCCAGAGGACAGCTACAGCGGTTTAATTAACAAATAGCAGGCTCTCACACATCCTACAAGCAGCTGTGGTAGACAGATACTGATGAAGTCCAGCTCTCAATTTATCCCGTTCGAGACTCATTAGGCAGTAATGCCAATAAAATCAAATATAAAATTTTTTGATGCGCAAGTGAGCATGTCTACTGCAGTAAGATTTTATGTCAGTGTGAAGCAGGCAAACATAACTTGCATAAAAGGATTTCACATGATTTTGGAGAGGCCTTCACCAGCAAAAGTGATGAAAATAGCCCAGAAATCCTGCATCTGTGCTACGCAGTTGTTTGATGGGTTGGGGGTGCAAGCAAAACTGTCGGACACCAAAATTGCACTGTGCCATGAGATGTGTATTGACATTCTCCTCTGCAGCACTCCCCACCAATTTTGGCACAAGCGCTGTCTTGGCACAAATCTACCAAACAAGCAGAGGTTGGCAAAATTCAACCTGTGCTCAACAGAATTACCACTTCGCCCTCTCTAAGACACTGTGCTGGAACTGTGCTGACAGAAAAATAGAGCCCATAGTCTGGTGCTCAAGTCAATAACCTATCCTAACTGTGAGTGCAATGCGTCTCCAGCTCAAATGTTGCACGTTGCAATGATAACCTTTTGCATGCAGTTCCAGCCAGGAAATGAAGGCAAATAAAAAACTAAGACGGAAAACAGTAATAATTCAAAAAGTATTGCCAGGACTCTCATGAATGCAAAGCAAATTATGTCTCAGTTTTGAAGGACTCAAATACAAGACAAAGTAATGTTATTTATACAGTAAATTAAGCATTCTCTCACTGAACTCTGAATAGAAACATATGGAACATGATAAATTTGCCTCCTTATTACAATAATAATACCCACAAAATGTGTTGTTGCAGATGACTCATTCCACTCTGTGTATAATGTGACAGGCCTACTTTGTAAATGCTCAATACTACCGGTTTAGAGGCACTTGCAGTAATTCCAGTTCACTCTGTCATATCACGCACTGAATGGGAACATTTGATTTGGAATAAAAGGAGATATAGATTTCACTTTGGTCCCAAAGCTCTGTGTTCTATCACCTCCAGCAAAGAGTAATTTAAAGCCCATAAATGTGCAGGCAAGAGCAGGGAAAGATCAATGCAAATTTCTCCATGGAGAGCCATGAAGAACCAGAGCCCACAGGTGGATGCTGTGGTGGTGGTGAGTGTGTGAAATGCACATGCAGCAGCAGCAGGGCAAACAGCAGCAGGTGAGTTTGACAGTTTAAACAGCCCGCCCAGCTTTTGAACTCAGCTGAGACATCAGATGATCACAGTGCCACTTGAGCTGTCTGCCAACAATTTAATTTCACGTGTTCAATTTCAGCATTGAGGTTTTGTTTAATATCACTCCTTGCAAAGCAAAATTTAAAGTCAGCAGAAGCTAGAGTAGGGATAGATTGACAGCTGTTACTCCTCTGGATGTGGCCTCACACTCTCGCCTTATATGAAACCTAGGTGGTCAGGCACAAGCCTCTGCACAGCCATTCCTTACTTTGCCCAGCTTAGCAAAAAGCTGTCAACAAATAATGTACTATCTTGGCTTTTCTACTTTTATCTTGATATGCAGCACTAGCAGCGAATTGTAAGCTTGATATGCGGCACATTAAAAAGCTTATACAAGCACTTAAGTCTCTTCTTTCTAAGCTTTAAGAAAGGCAATAAACTTAAGCTGTGCTTTCAGTGACAGCATAGATTTTACAATGCAGTGATTACCAAGGTTTTCCATTCTCACACAGGCTCAGACATGGCTACATCTCTCTGGGGACAATTCAGTTTCTTATTATCAATTACTGTTAATAATCAGGTATCATGAGGGAGCACTGCAGATTTGCCTCCCTCTCCTCGGTTGGTGGGATGCAACATGGCGGCAGGTGCATGCTACCTCTGTGATGGTGGAGCAAGGTTTCTCCACAGCGGTAACAGTTTGTTTATTTTTTTGTTTATGTAAGGCTATTGTTTAATTGTTAGACAGCCAAGTATTATTTTTACTATACAAAAGAAAGAAAAGCAATCAAAGCCTCTTTGGTTCTGTAAAGACAGCAAAGTCTAGATTTCAAGCATGTCACAGTGTCACAGCACTTTTTTCATTCTGACATTTTTAAAATTGTTTTTAACTAAGGTTAACTAAGATTTTGAGTAATAAGCTACTACATTTTTCAAAATTCCCACTCCCTAGTATGTCCACAGTTGGCATTTAAGCTAACACCAGCTAACATTCACAGCCAAGTTACATTATAGAAGACTTGGTTGTTGCATCAACAGCCAATTAAAATGCTGATGCCAGAATTAAGTTAAAAGGTGCGTGCAACCAGGTTTTAAGTTAAATTGCAGGGGGTGTAACAGTGCGGTCCAAAGAAAATCTGTTGCATACAACTAAGTTATGTGAGCAAATCTCACATGTAGCACCGGCCTAAAAGAGTGGCTTGTAACATATCAGCAAAGAATAATTACTACTCAGCTGAGATGAATCATGCAGCAATGGGAAAGAAGGCTAACTCATTCGAGACAGTAGGAACTGCAGTTGCCAGCATATGTAACACAGTTTGGATGCAATTTCTATAGGAAGAAGTTTTGTAGGAAGAGGAAGGTCTTCAGTGTCAGAAGTATCTGATGGAGCTCTTAAAACCACAGAATGTGCTTGT
The DNA here is from genome assembly GCA_900302555.1 of Myripristis jacobus. Classification (NCBI taxonomy): domain Eukaryota; kingdom Metazoa; phylum Chordata; class Actinopteri; order Holocentriformes; family Holocentridae; genus Myripristis; species Myripristis jacobus. The sequence goes on from OMLB01002284.1 coordinate 41,207, forward strand.
ATGTTCAGTCTTGCAGTTTTCAATGTTGAGCCAAAAAACTCTTAATTCACCACCATGAAATCTATCTAACTATGCATGCTGATGTTTTCATCCTGCACATTCAAAAACAAATAGTTTTCATCAAAAACCATTCCTTGAATTTCTATAATATAATGCTAGTCATGAGTAGAGGTCTCTCCGCATTACAGAAAGTTAGATTACATCTGACATGGCCTAAAAGCAAGCTAGTAGTCACAGCTGATGAGCAGCATGGCACTATTTAACTAGCTCACAGGCTTCACCTCATTAGTCTGTGCATCTTTTTAACTGATCCTGGAGATATTAATTAATACTGACATGCAAAGAAATAATTATTCTCATTAAAGGCATATCATTAATGAGAAAATTTCAATGTAATCCAAGCCTAACTTAATGTATGTATGGGTGCAAGCAACAACAGGAAAGTGCCAGGCTGCAGAACAATCATCTGTTGGACATCTCAAACACTATATATTATGTTAATATGTTTGGTTTGAGTGTTAGAGGGTTTTGAGAGGAACTTTGTGTGCAACCTTTACCATTTGTTTGTGGATTGAAGATTTCATCAGGATCTGTCTTTTCTTCTATTTTGCCTTCATGTTTCCCTGCCCTTACAAAACTTGACACAATGCCGATCTCATGACTTGGACCACAGACCTGACAAGTGCGTACAGACATAATCATGCACCGCTTTTATATTCCTGAGACACACAAGCAGGATGAAGACAAGCTAGTATTGCGCTTGAGTATTTTTAATCTTCTATGGCATCAACAGCCTTGAGCCCAGCTTGCTGCAATATTTGCCTTGATCATTACCACATAATAATAGAATTACATTTGGCAAGTTATACTACAGCAAGGCAAGACATAACTGGTATAAATTCCATTGTTATGCTCTAAGCTTGCACAGACTCCCCTCCCCTCCTGCTTTTTGTCTTTGGGCGCCTCAGTTTCATCTTCTGCTTTTCTGCGTCATAACTGAATGTCAAGTGGGCTTGCACCAAGGTTGTTCAACAATCAGCTTATGCTTGCCAAATCACAACTTTCAGGGAAGTAAAAGAAAAGCCTGACAATTGTTTTTTTGTTGTTTTTTTTTGCTGAGAGTTGGGCTTTCTCTGATACTATCAGTTGGAGAGCTGTTGCTGAGGTACTCCCTTGATAAAAGGGAAATGCCACATAGCAACCTTCAAAGACTGAAACATATTTGTACATAAAAAGTAGCTCTATGTCAAGGTCTTAAAGAGCAAAGAGGTATAATTCAGTAAAAAACAGCTCAGTTGAATGATTCAGCCACACACACTGTGATCACAATGGCTGAGAGACTTCAAGCTGCCAGTTAGGTCTTTTCTTTTTTGCCCTCTGAATAATTCTCAAAAAAAAAAAAAGGAAAAGAAACACAAACTGTGTCTCAGTTGCCTAGCATACTGCAAATATAATTTGTTGTTATCATTGTGTGTGTGTGGTGTGTGCGTGTGTGTTGAGGATGGGGGTGGGGTATGTGTATGTGTGACACTGAGAGCAACAATAGGGGAGGATTTTGTTATAAAGACAGAAAATCACAGAGGGGGAAAAAGAACATCTGTTCAATAACTGTTCAAGGAGGGCAATAATTGACTGAGCTAGACTATCAGCAGCCATACCTCCTTAGTATTTACAAACCACACTTCTGAGGCATATTTCCATTGGAATGAGAAATGACGACAGCACTGCACAACACGGAGGTTAATATTTACATAGGCTGGGATTGGATAAAGGTGTACAGAGTAAATAGCAGAGCCCGCTTTATGCTGCCTGGGAACAGTAATTCATTCATTCCCCTTGTTACTGTGTGGAGACAGACAGAGACGGAGCTTCAGTCAATGACTGACCTGGTTTTCTGCTAAGAGAGGTGGAACAGTGTGAAAGTGTGACAAAGAATATCCAGAATGAAACACTACTAGACATTTATGGATTTGTTTTCCCTGTGCTTGCCAAACTGTGACAGCTCTTTCAGTCTTCGAGATAGACCCAAAGACTGAAAGAGCTGAGCCTGATAAGGGTAGGAGTCTCAGAGAATTCTTCAATATTATGCTACTGTTATCACATCGTGATCTTTTCCACATCTCTGATATAGCCTGTTTTACAGCTGGAACAATAACCAATATTACCATGTACCATAAATAATAACAAGGCTATGACACTGCCCTTAATTCTTGTTAATGTGACCCACTGCAATAACCACAAACTTGCTGTGAGGCTGAATAACAAATAAAAACACACAGCACAGACCAAGGTCTCTCTCATTTGTCATCATTGATATTTTATTTTCCCCAAAAGGGGGAGCTCTCTAATCCTCTGTTACTCACTGGAGAGTCAACAGCATCATGGAGAAAGTACTTGTGGTAAATACAGAAGCATAGTCATGGCTAAAGCCGTGGTTAATCAGGCTGCCAACCATAATCAGCATCGTCATCTATGTCAGTCCTCTGAGTCCTACAGAAAGGTAACAAATCCCCCACCATCAATGAACTTAGATTCCAAAGTTCAGAAGTACTTTCCAGAAGATGCAGATAGGGAATATACAGAGGGATGATTTCCTGGTCTGGAGAAATGTCAAAATAAAGTGCCAGCCAATAGGAAGCAATAACATAAGTTTATTTACCCATTTCTGCGACGATCAGCTGGACAATGCCGGCATTATACTTGTCAAACCATAGTTCTTTTCCCACAAAAATATTGCTGCATTTACCTTTGCTTCCCTAATGTTTTCATCTTAATAATTACTGAGGTAACACTGCGCACAACGCTGTACAACCCGACAATATAATCCCATCATCGCAGTTTACTATTACAAAAGTGCTGTGCCAACTTAAAAATTAATCCAGTCACACACGTGTGAGAGGCTGCTCCTCGTGCTTCTTATTACAAGTCAGTGCACCAGCAAGAGTTCCTTGAGCATCATCAACTTGATGCAGATTACCTACTAGAATGCATCTCCACTTCTCTAATAGCCCCGCAATAAATGTCCAAACTCATTTTTCAGTTATTTCTCAAACTGGTGAATGTTTTAATGCAGGCATAATACATGTTTCATTACAGCCTGCGATTACTGTAAAACTGTTCGAACAAGTCTCTGTTTATACAGTTTGTCTGCTTCAAATCGTATCTGGTGCAAGAGAACGTTTGACCTTAATAGTACCAGTGTTAGCAGCCAAAAAAGGAAGCATACATCTGTGATATATTGCAATGATTTTAGCCTGAATAATTGCACTATGGCATTTTCATATCAGGTTTAGCCTGTTTATATTGACGGGAAATTGTGTTGATGTGGAAAAAATAAGCAGAGATAAATTATTAATACCCCACTCTAGTCTCCATAATGACTAATGTGATAAAAGTGGGTCTTCATGACGGCTATTCTAAGTGAAATATATCACACAAAATAATCACTGTATATCATTCTGGTAGGTAAATTCATACAAACACCAATCTTGTAGATACATTACCATAATCTGGAGCTACCAACTGTTAACAGCATGTCTTGGTATAAGCTCAACAGTGACACAGCATTATGAGTCTTATGATAGAGGTTTCAAGTTAGCACATAGCATGCTTTAGTGCAATGACTGCATGTTGTTTTGAAACTAGAACAGTCACCTGACAAGCCAGCCACCCTCGAGCATACTTGGGACATAATCAGGAGAGCTTTCTTTGTGGAAAAAATAAGCTACCACCTGCAGTTGAAGAATGAGATTGAGAAACACTAGGGTAAAGTTTCTCATCTGATTAGATCAGTCTGCGCTGAGTCAGAGCTAACATGTGGATCATGAAAAGAGGTGGGTACTTCCTTCTGGAATTAGAGAGGACACATGATGTGTGCCTGGCATATGAATCACAACTTGTATTTCATGTTGCAAACTTTCAAAAATTACAGGGCTATGGCTCAAGTTTCAAATTCAAGTTAAACAGCCTGATATCCTATTGTGTGTTATCTCTTTGTGTGTGTATATATGTGTGGGTGGGAGAGAGAGAGCAAGATAGTAAGGTGACTTAAAGGAGTGCCCAAATTAGGAGAAACAGATTTCTCCATATGTGCTATAAACTTGATCAGCTTGCTCCATTCATATCTTTCCAAGAAAAGCACATATGCTAACTTAAAAACCAAATTCATTGTACCAAATATCAGTTTTAAATGTCACTCTTCCGCTTGGTTATGATGGGGAAACAAGAGTACAGCAAAACATTACTCACAGTGATAATAGCCTTGCTAAGGCATAGTGACCCCCGGCAGCCATACTCTCTCTCATCCTGAGACTTGTAGTAGCTCAGTGTGTTGTTTTTCAGTACCACCCAACGATCCTGCCAGCCATGGATGTAGTTTGTCCACTGAAAGAGAATAACTTTTGTTAATATGCTTCTGTATTAACATGTTAAAACTTGTGCCAATTGTTTACATTTCTGGGTAAACCTGAGGAACAAGGATATACATGTGTTGTGCCCATAGCTATGCAAGATACATACCCATTTACTGTCACAAAACACATATACAGGGCTTGGTATGACTGAACAGGTGAGTTTTTTTGGGATGATGATCTGCATAATCTCACAAAATGCTTGGCTAGCAGGTCAGTGTGCAATCTGTTTAGAGGTAACTCGATCGCTGTTCAGTGAGATTAATACAACATAAGCTTGCCAACTGCTTAACTAATTAAAACTATAGTCAGGTTGGCCCCGTGAGTGAACTAAAGTAAACAAAAAAATCAACAGAGGCAGATGGCAAATGAGGACATCAAGACTTTTTGCAGCTGTTAGACTGCAATGCTTGTTTACAAAGGAAAACCAGACCACAGATCAAATCCACATTAGCTTGCAATGCTTAATAACAAATAGCACCTTTCATTAATAGATACAGACATTCCAGAACTAGGCAAGAAACATTTTATTGTTTTAAAAGCAATAATTACATTATTACTGTCAACTGACTGATGTGACCTTGAGTTAGTTGCCATATCCACACTGTTACCACGGTAGAAATTAAGCAAGAATGCAAACACCTTTTCATTAACTCTTCAAATTAGTTAAGTAAGTAATCAGCCAAAAGCCTAGTCCCAAGAACCCACACCCATTATGCATTGTATACAAGAAAACTAGCCAAATCATTCAATGTGTTAGAGCATAGAGTATTCACTGATCACCACTGAGATCTAGACTTATAACTATCACACATAGCACTGCGAGGATCTGTTTACTGTGCAAATATACAGACATAAATGAACCTTTAAAGACACAGCAACGTTAGCGGAGTTTCTCCCCAGTTAAACATGTTTACACTAGAACTGGAAAGCTGTAAACTTTAACCTCACCGCATGATCACTGTGGATCAATCAAAAATCCGCCGGCCACAGTAGCTGGCCGGCAACGAGTACAACAAGTATTTTATCTTACTTTTACACAATAGAAAGAAACTGGTGATGTGCCAATTGAGCATGTAATAACCACCTGTTACACAATGTACCAACATTGGGCTGCTGGCTGATGTTTAAATGTTCAGCTGTGCATTACACCATCGAGGTGAAGAAAGGAGGCGATAGTGAATGAACCAACTAGCAACAGCTTCAGAAAGGAATCTGATTTGTCCGACGGTCAAGCAAAGGTACTGACAGTGGTAGCCTATAATCGTACCAGTCAGTACAAATGCCATGATCAAGGTGTAAAACTGCACCAAATATGTCACTACACCGAGGTATGTGCACGGCCATCTGCCCGACACTGATTGCCTCTTCCTTGTGGAGCAACTGAATGATCACTTGTCAGCGACACTTGACTGTGTTAGATCGAGGAAATTTAATTTAACCAAAAAAACAAAACAAAAACACAAACAAACAAACAAAAAAAACCGTACCTTACTGAGGACTCCGCTGAACTCGGCAATACCAACAGGATGTCCCAACTCCGGCTCAAAATCCTCCTCGGAACCCGATGAGTTCCAGCTCTGGTTGTCTGACATTTCCTTATCTGATTAGCTAACGTTTGTTAAGTCCACTGGCGAAAAAAACAACAACAATATGAACTTAACATACGACACCCGGCAGAATGAGATTAAGCCGAGCCGACTCAGGTGAGCTGCGCTGATTTGAGTGTCAGGCAACAAAAAACGAGCTCACAGGATCATTTTGTGTGGTATTGTCTAACGTTAGCTATTAGCTTTGAAAGCGCGTGGTGAGTTTACCCAAATAGCAGTATGCCTGGTTGAGTCGACAGCTAACGTTAGCTCTCCAAGCAGAAGTAACGGTGGTTAGTTAACGAGGTTAACCCACATTATGTGTACAGTACAGATTAGCTAGTCGCTGTAAAGACTGTGGCTGTCAACTCTGCTCCACCGCCCCCTTCTTTCTTGCCTTGTCCAGTGCACGTCTGCCGTCCCAGAGGAGGTTAATAGTGGATAAAATAAAAATAAATACACACACACGAGCCTCCGCACTCCAAAGTAAGCCGTCCCCGACTTTCAGAGGATCGTCCCTGTGTGTTTTGTTTTCCTCTGTCCGTTACTACTGACAGCTCTCTAGTCCAACGCCATGTTCAGCTGACGTCTGTGCTCTGGTGGGAGGGAGAGCGCGTGTTTCAACTTGTGCCGTGCGTAAGGGCGCTGGCTCTGGCCTGACGTCACCAAATCCTCTCCTAAATTGGAAACAGACTCCGCCCCCTGAATTAAAGCACCCCCTCCAAAATAGATGCCACAGCATAGTTTCCCAAAGTAGAAAAGCATAGCAAGTTATCAAGGATAAAACTCTTTAGCCTAATTGCCTATGAGACTGGTTCACTATCCCACTCACCAGCAGCGATGATACATGATAATGATGATACATGATAATGATGATACATGATGATAATGATACAGTTCCTTCATACAGATTAACGTCAGCCTAAAGAGGTGGGTAAATTCCATTCTGCAACTACGGTTTGCCCTAAAATATATTCATGTATCCCCCTAAACACACACCCATGAGTCCCCAGCAATCAATAACCATTCAATAAGAGTTGGTCCCAGGGACTCCCATATGGGTATTTTTTTAGTGTTGCTTTTGTTTTAATATTGAATTGGCAACTTATAGTATTAGTAGAATTAACCTATGATTAGATTTGAAATTGTAGGCCTATGCATTTTGTCACTGCAATAATTTCTAGTGGATTAAATTACCCCGTGGTATGCTTGGCACCACTGGAGCCCCCCTCAGAGACCCCTGGGGATCTCCAGCCTGAGTTTGAGCCACTGCCCTAACAAAACCCCTGCAGAAGAAGTGACACCAGCAACAGCAGTCCTTATTAAGGCTACTACAGTTGCACTACAGTTGGGCATTTTTTTTTTTCATGTGAAGTTGAATTATTTGACAATTTCCATTTCCAGACAAAAACAGATACACTATCCACTAAAATTAAATTATAGTTATGGGTTTCTTGATGGGCCACAAGCCTGGGCTTTTTCCTCCATATACCATTTATGCCCATTATTCCTGATGGGGTGAAATTACCAATGGAGACATTATCTTCATACATACCAAACACCACCAGCATAAATGCTCACTTTGCTTAATTGCTTAAAATAATAACAGCTTGTTGTTTGTCTATATGGAACTAATGTATTTGTTTTTGATTCATGAGTTCAGTCTAGGGCCACTATACTCCAATTCCAGCTTGAGGCTTTAAAATTTCAAATGCTTTAATATCCTATGACATAACACGTTCCATTCATTCATCGTGAACAGTATGCCCCTCCCTCCTTTTCCCTCCACTGCTCTAACACAAGCTTTTACTTATCTTAACTATGAGTCATGTGATAATCCCTGCGTGGCTTAAGACATGCGCGTGCGCACACACACACACACACACACACACACACACACACACACACACACACACACACACCTTTCTACTGTGCTAGTATGCAAAGACTGTGTAATGAATGTCTGAGATCTGATATTGCCTATAAAAAAGGTCTAAAAGGATTGAAAATACAATTTTGGGAGAAAGGAGGAGAGGAGAGGAGAGGTGAGGAGAGGAGAGGAGAGGAATGGAAAGAAGAGGAAAGGAGAGGAGAGGGTGATCACAGCTTGTAGCCATGTCATGGGTCTTATGGGTCTAAGTTGAAGTTGCATGAAATCATGAGACTCTGGAATGGAAACCACAAGACCTCTATTAGCTGAACAGTTCAGCTTCTCTTTCCATAGAAACACATCAGATGAGGGAAGAAGTTTCAGCCACAGCCCATCTATCTATCTATCTATCTATCTATCTATCTATCTATCTATCTATCTATCTATCTATTAAGTAGTTGTGGCACTAAATAGTACATTAAGGAGAAATGTAAATGGACTTCTGCCCAAACTGCACTAGTACACAAGACAGTGTGGCAATGATTATTTTAAAGGGAAGGGAAAAACTACAGCTTCAACACCTAGGATCAGAGGGGAAATCATTTCTCTTTGTCTGTTTCACTGATACTTTGGCAGATTTGCTGTTTGGAATTTGTCATTTTACACAGCATATGTTTGTTTCCAGGATGCCAGGCATGCCAGGCATGCCAGGTGAGCTCTAATCTGCAGCCTGGCTTTGAGAAACACGTAAGGGGGAGGGGTTGGGATAGCAGAGGACAGAGTACAGTTTGCTTGTAAATCAGGCACCATTAGCAGGTCAGAGGGGGGGAGGAAAATAGGTTAGTCCCCTCTCGCTCTTGTCTTTACCAATGAAGTCAGCTCTAGTTTAGACCCATAGCCAATCAGCTCATTTCACATTAATTCCTTAGGACTCCTGATGGAGTCACTCAGCATCATGGGTGTGGTTTTACCACCCAGGGAAGGGCTTGTAAATAATCTGCTGTCTGACATTAGACTGGTTAGGATTAAAGAGCTGATTTAATCACAATGGCATACAAATTGTGCCTGACTTAGTGGATCTGTGATTCATTTAGAGGCCAGGAGTCAAGGACAATCAGCCAAGCTGGGCTTTCAACCAGTAAGTTGATTAAATCACATCCTCTTTCAAACTGCATGTTCTGAGAGGGCAATTGGGAGGGAAGCAGCTGCTCCAGCAGGATGGGTCTTTTTACTTGATGTTGGTGTCCTACACATGGACAGGGCTGTATCTCCTGGGTAGTATAAGTTTGGAGTATATTCAAACCAAGGCCTTTGCTTCAAAATTGGAATATGTATGATTTGCCTTTAAAAAAAGTTGATGCCTGCCCTTACACATTGGTTGGCAGCAGGACATATACTCTTCTCTAAAGGGTAATTATACTTGTTTATAGAGGTCATTTTGGTGGACAAAATGATGTTATTAAAAATATTGCCAATAACAAGTGCTTGTACTTTGCACCACTTCCACCTCATGTGTAAATGTGCCTGCCAGGGGAATTTTTACCTGCCTCTTGTGCCCTCTAGTGGTGTATTACAAACACAGGGATATACTCTAATTGAGCCTGTATGTGTGAGTGTGTGTGTGTGTGTGGGTGTGCGCGCGCGCACGCGCGCGTGTGTGTGTACATGCGTGTGTGTGTTGTTAGATCTCATCAAGGTGCAGCAGCTGTGGCACTAATCCTGGGCAAGCACATTGACACCAATACATCACAGAGCGGACGACCTGGCAGGAGCTACCATGAGGCATTAAAACATTCCCAGACTGTGTGTGCGCACATGGGCATGTGCATTTATGTGGCCCAGTGGCCTAATTCAAAAGCAGCAAGATGCTTTCCAACATGACTTAAAGCAGTACTTAAAGTTTTGAGTCTATCAGAGCAAAACATCCTCACTGATGTTACATTTAAGGATCAAGAGTCTGTACATAATTTATGAATGTGTGAGTTATTTGACCTTCACACCAACTGAATGACTTGCAAACTATTACACTTATGACAAGGCAGATAATTCACACAGGCCTCTCTCCCCACAGTCCTCATGACTCTCATTCCTCCAGGCCATTATTTCTATCTCTTACTGTCAAAGCACACTGTTGGCTTGGGCCAGAATCTATAAACCTAATGCATGGGCACAAACGTAATAATATGTAAATAATTAAAAACAAAAGTAATGTCTTCATATTTTTCAAGTCTTAAAGGATCATATCAGTGATTGTGAATGTGTGGCCCATTTTCTACAACTGACCAATGCTACATGGCAAAAAAACATTTTGCAAATCATGCAGGGTAAAAATTTCACAGCATAATCAAAATCCCTACATTTTTTTTAATTTGAATTTTTGTTTGAAACACCCACCTTATAATGTTGTGCTTCTGCAGCTAACAAAGTCATCACCATTCATAACAGAACTGTTAACTGGATGTGGAAAGCAAATGTTTCTCTGGGGACTATTTTCTGCAGGAGAGTATTGCTGCTTTTAGGAAAACTAATGTGGATGACTTTGTTATGGTGAGGGAATACTGGTGTGAAGAAAGTTTGAAGTCTCTGAAAGTTCATTTTCATATCATACTGGAATGAATAGCAAACAGAAAACAGAAACAATGAATGAACTGAGGCAACCTTTTTTTTCCTCCAACTTTACGTGAAAATGTGTTAAATGATTTTGACTTTAGCATTGATTTTGGTTGTAATTTAATTGTAATTTGCCTTGCATGTGAAGAGGCCTTTTCTCTATAAAATATAGACATTTTTTGTGATTTTGCAGACTTTTAATATATATATTTCTTCAGTTCAGGGTGTTTTAATGTTAAAATTCGTATACTTCTGATAAATGTACATATATTGTAATGTATCAAGATTGTCTCTTTTGGTTTTAGTTGGTTGCTTACACATTGCCTTACATTTCATACAAGCTCAAGAATCAATGTTTTTACTTGACATACATCAAGTTTCTGAAGGAACTGTGTGAAACGCAAACAACAACTCAAGAAGCTGAGGAATAATCTCCTGCTGTCCCTTACCACATGTGTTTCCCAACTTGATAAAAACTGAGCTACAGACTATTTCCACTCTATTGGCTATTCACCAGCAGATGGGAACCCAAATGAGTTTCTACACTCATTATGAATAATTGTGCATGTGGTCGTTATGTCACCCTGATGTGTTTTTAAAAAGTGCTGAAGTTATAAAATCCATCAGTGTTGCAACTTTCATGGAAGTTTATACGGTATGTGGATTAAATATGTTTGAAAAGACATGATATTCATTGAAAAAGAAAAATAAACACAGATGCAAATCTGCACATACACACACACACACACACACACACACACACAAGGTATGGTTTTCACATGATGTCACTGTGTGTTGGTGCCATCTCAGGGACCAACTGTGATATAATCACAACAACAACATCCTCAAAAAACTGGAAAGAATAAGAAATAAGTGGCAGTCATATACATACAAAACTGTTCAGGATGTTCTGCTGAAGCTCAGGACCAAGGGTTTTGACTTCGACTTTTTATGTTTATGTCTGTTTATGTCTTCACAAAGGTGGCTCCACCATGTCCGCCACCCAGCAGAAACTAGCTTTTTATTTCTATGTTCATTCCCATGGTGCCGATCAAAAATGCACATATCTATATGTATGTCTATATCTATCTCAATCAAAATTTTCAGCGTCTTCAGCTGTATCTAACAATGTCAGACACAACACACACAAGGCAATCGCAGTTCTACTTTTCATGCTATGAAGTCAGAAGCCGGCAACCAGTACAATAAAGGCTTTGCTAGCCGCAACCACCTACAGTCACCATAGCGTTGGTCCCCAATATGGCACATGAACCACAGGTATATGCACAGTGTATCTTTGATGTCTCAGGAGCACAGTGAAATGAGAGTGGAGTGAGATATGGAGGTAGACTTTGAATGTCTTCAGGGCAAGAACCTAAAAATTTCAAAGCCTGTCCACTCAGATACATTTGTGAGGACTGATGCATTATGGATGCTGCCTAGGCGATTATTTCCTCACTGTTCTGTTGTCTAGACGAAAGACAAATATTTGCTCACTGCGACCCCAATTTCTTCCTCAGCAACAGGATAGGAAGCACTTTTGAATATGAAATGAACTGAGCACACACACGGTCACAAGTTACACAGTTCCAGTTACGGCTAAATGACGCATGTTGGGCTGGACAGGCAACTCCAAAAACGTTCAAATCCAAAGAACAAATGCTGTTATACACCATTGCTGATATTCTTACAGCTGAATAAATATATTCGTTCTGTTTTCTCTGAGTAGTCAAATGTTCTCATAACCGCTGACAAAGTAATGTTTCACCTACATTGAAAAACTTCAAAAAGTGACTCTATTTCAGTAAAATGTCTTAGTTTGAGTTACCTATCAGACTTCTCAATAATTACAGCCTTGCACCCCTAAGAAATATGTCTTTTCATGGACTGGTCAGTCTGTTACTCTTGCCAGTTTGGGACCCACCAAAACAATGCCATGACTCGTTCCTATTTCCTTCTCAGGTCAGTTTCAACCCTTAAGCACTTCCAATAAAGCAAATAACCAATTGTATTTCCCTCTCTCGCTCTCCCTCTATTCTGTCACAGGGTCCTCAAAGGGATCTGCAGCACCACGAGCTGTGACAGATTTCTCTCAGCGAGTTTTCGAATTGTAGTGTTGCAGTGGAAGACTCACTCCTACTCTGCCTCTGACTGGCCAACCCTAACCCAACCCTAACCTTAACCAACCTAACTAACAAATGAGGAAGCACTTCTTTTATGGATATTACTCTTCCCCTGGCACATTACATTCTGAATATTTGTGCCTCCCCAACACTGCAGTCAACATTTTACCCAAATCCAAGAGGCCGTTATCAGTGTCAAAACACTATTCACGCTTACAGCAAAACATAACTCTTCATTAAAGTAACAATGAAATGTAAAATTATATCTTCAACTCACCTATTTAATTTACTAATTTTAGGGTTAGTTTTTTTTTGTGCTTTTACATAAAAATCCGGTTAATTCCAACTCCTGAAAAACTGTCTGCCCAGTGGTGATAGGTATGAAATTTCAACCAGTAAAAATTGCTTTGCAGAAAGGGCTACACTCATGGAGTCTTACTGTATTATTTAGTTCACAAAATGTGAACTAAATAATGCATACAGACCTACAGTACATAAACACACATATACACACATACATACACATTGATTTTCTGATTTTTCTCTCAAACCTTCTAAAATCGCACATAGTGAGATCTTATAAACTTGGAGGGGGAAGACTGACAATCTTAGTGTCACTACGACTCTAAGATGGCTAACTGCCTACCGTCTTCAGACACAAGCAAGCAGTAGTCTGTAGGTCTCCTTAAGGCGACCCACATGAGTTGCTCAAATGGAAACATGCCTGCAGACCGCATATTTATCACACAAATGCAGTTGTTCCAGTTCATTAAGATACCACAGCCTGCACTCTTTGGTTTAGAAATGTCAGAAGGATGATCGGTTTGTCACAGATTATTGTTTCTCCTTGTTTTCTCTGTACCGATATCTGCTACAAATTGCAAAAACAAATATTATTATATATATTGTTCTATAGCGCTTGCTTTAAATTCTCAGAAACTCTCAGAGCCAGCAAGGCATTGCAAGAGTGCATGCTGGTTCACCCTACCGTTGGCATTTGTTTATGAACCAGCAGACTGAACGGAGACACTTTTTTTTTTTTTTTTTTAAGGTGTTAGCTAATGTACAGCTGCCTCTGTATTCTGTTTCTGGTTCACATTTATGCCTGCTGATGTGTTTTCAAACTTAAGGCACATGAAAATAAAGCATAAACACCAGTTGGCTCAGTTATTACAATAACTCAGTGTCATTCTTCCTTGTGAAGCAAGCATTTCCCCAGTTTCATCTTTTTTTTTTTTGACTTATTTAACATGTTGGGGAAGTCCACAAGAATATGAAACGATAAAAAATATCTGTCTTATTAAGTTTAAGTTGGTATATAAGTATCGAAGGCGCTCTGGGTTTTGTGGTCTTGTACATTTTTTCATTCTGAGACAAAATCTCACATTTATGTCATAACACATGCATAGATTGCTTATTCTTTTATATTCTGAATTTGCTGTATGTCCTCATTCACTAAATGTTTCTTAGTCACATATACATACAGTAAGTTAATGTACACAAAGTTTCACTGAATTTTAATGCCACAGTTTTCTAGTAGTAGTACCTCAGTGGTGTAAAATTACCTTCATATGTAAACTGAACCTAGGGTTTGTTCTAACACAGGGATTTACTGTGTGTACACAATACCAGTAACTCAGGCAACTAGCCTGTTCATTTTGTGCAGATTCGCTGGCCTTAAATAGCCATTCAGATGTTTGTAAAACAAACAGGGGAAGGAGAAGCAGCCACAGCCATCAGCATGTTCCTCATGATGTATTTATATGACAACTACACACTGAGAACAGTTGTATCTGCTGTTGGGCTCAAGGATAATTTTTGAAATCATATTAGGAGTTCATGTTCATTGGCAGTCAAGATAACTAGATAGGTCTACTAATAAGAGTGATGAGTTGCTGTACTTACTGGATCTTCCTGGATTGTTTTATTAGGTATAGTTTTATATCTTTAAGATTGCTGTTGGGAGTAATCATCA